>CM076581.1:1302150357-1302355611 GCA_034641835.2 Pinus albicaulis
TTATTAATCTCATTATTGAAGATACTGAGGTTATTGCAAGGATAGACCATTTCCACCACCGAAAGTTGAGGGAAGCCTTGGAAATTGAAAAGAAGCCAGTTAACCTTAATAGAGATGATGGGTGGAGTGTTAGTAGATGCTGGATTCCTGCTCTTCACTCTTAGTTTAATAATTATTTATTTATTTATATTTTATTATTATTATTATTTTTTTTAATTTAATTTTATTTAATTTTTTTTTTAACGAATATCGTTATTTTTATTTATTTTATTTTATTTTATTTTATTTTATTTTTTGTTAATTTTCATTTTTTATTGTGATTTTTATTTTTATTTTTATTTTGATTTTGATTTTTATTGTTTATTGTTTATTTATTTATTTATTCATTTTTAATTTAATTTTATTTTTATTTTTATTATTTATTTATTTATTTTTTTAATTATGCATTTAGGGTTCTATGTTAAAAATAATTTTAAATTATTTTTAAGAACTACTAATTATTAATATTAAATTATATTCATATATAATTAAATAAAAATAATTTTAAATTATTTTAAAAATTTATTAATTATTAATATTAAATTATTTTCAAATAGAATATTTGAGAACTATAAATAAATTTTAATAAAATTTGAAAAAAATCTTTTATTCAAGTCAAACTAGCCGTTTTTCCAACGGTTAGATGGAGCTGTCCCTTTCTATTTAAATAGGTTTCTTCATCAGATTTCTCATTTTATCCTGATGATGAACCACACTGGCTGGTTCGAAATGCGTCGACACAAATTTCTTATATGTGATTTTTATCGAAAATTTCTGATAGTTAAGCTTTAGAGTTGTTTGAGCAATGTAAACACATGCCATCACACTTTTGAGCATAATAGAAGAGGGCGAAGCCATTGGAAGTTGGACCAAGGAGATGTAGACTAGGTAGGGTGAAATCCTTCATCATGTGCTATTGTGTTACTGTTTATGGTGATGTTCATGTCTGTTATATATTGTTGTTCAATATTTTTTTTTTATGTTAATTTTCTCATGAAATTCACCTAAAAACACTTAAAACTCATATTAAACTTGTGATTAACCTCTCAATCCTCAAGCACTTTATTTATATTATGAATTATATCTTAGCACAACAAAACTAATATTCCCATTCAGATCAAGTTGGTATCATAGCACTAGGTTTACTTGTGTAAGGAGGATTTAATTTTGCTTTGTAAGTGTTAAAATGCTTACAAGGTTGAATCTCAAGAGAGGAGAAGGAAATTTTTGGGTGCGAGTTCTCTAGTTGGAGCAAGGAGAAGGATGGCACAGCTTGCCTCAATCTCCACCTAGAGATTCACCTCCAGCTTGCAAAGTAGAAGCTTCAATAAGCATGTCTCATGAAGGATGAATTGATAACATGTCCGAGAATGAGAAGTATTTTATGAAGGCTTTCTTTGACATGATAGAGATGGTGAAGGCCCTTTATTAACAAAGGAACACAAGGTTTCAGTGCCTCCAAGAGGAGAGGGTTATCCAGGAGGAGGAGGTAATGGAAATGGTGATAAGCCACCATATACTCCACCATCATCCTCACCACCATATTCACCTTCATCTTCATCCTCTTCCACTACTACAACCCTTACACATACTCATCAACCTACCTCAAAAGGGATTGGTAAAAAATCCCTTGTTAAAACTTGATATTAAATTTGAGTTGACTATGTATAATGGTGAAGTGAACGCAGAGAAGCTTGAAAATTGGGTTCGTTAGTTGGATGTCTATTGCGTAATTCAAAACCTTCAAGATGATGATACAAAGATACAAACTAGATTCCTTGAGACTAGAGGGTGCAACACTAGTATGGTGGGAGGAAAAAGACACAAAATGAGATTAAAAAAAAATGGTAATATCTCACTCTCTTAGTCTAGTTTCATTGTTTCAATTAAAAGAAAAATTTTACCCCTGTAGAATATATGAAAAAAATCCATCATGAATTGGTAGAACTTTCGACAACTTAAGGGTCAAAGTGTGCAAGATTCCACCCAACAATTTAGAGAAAAATATCTTATGTTAGGTGTTGATTTTCATTCACAAGACACTTTGCTGAAGTATATAGGGGGGTTTACATAGCTACCTAAGGCATACTATCCTTATGTTCAATCCCACTAACCTAGATGAGGTTTTTTGTACAAGCCACTCACCTTTGAGGCAGAGAGGGAAAAAAAATTCCAAAAGAGGGTAAAAATAAGCCATTTAAGGGTGGAGAGAAAGGAAAGGGAAAGAAAAAATCCACCCGTTAAAAAAGGAATGAGATAAAATGACATGAAAACATTGTTCCAAAGAGGGTCATGATGAAGACCCCTATTGGAAGCTTCATCCAGAGATGAGACCCAAGAAATTCAAAAACAACGAAAAAAAAAGCATTTGCAACCACTCAACAAGATTTTGGATCCGACTCTGGGTGATGAAACCAAGATTACATCCATGGGTATGAAGGGAAAAATAATCCATTGCTAGAACTAGTTCATCAAATTGTCATACTAGTTCTCCAAATGAAGAAACAAGAATTGAATTATTCATGTGATGGTTATTTCAAAACATACAAAACTCGACACACTATTTGATAGTGGGTCTCAAGCCAATTTGATATCTCGAAGACTTAGTCAAGAAACTTAATCTTGAAACCATTCCTCGTCACAAACCATATCCATTGGGTTTGATATGCAAGAACACAAATTTGCAAGTTACAAGAAAGTGTATTCTTTGGTTTTGCAATCACTACAAACTTCAATGATGAAGTTGAATTATATGTTGTACCGCTTGGTATTTCAAGAATTTTTTTGGGGTAGTCCTTAACTCTATGATAGAAAATTCATCTTATATCGCCATGAAAACAAGTACCACTTGTTCAAAATTGGTGTGGAGTATATTGTGAGAGCTCATCGCTAGAAACTAAATCTTTCAATAGCTAATGTAGGGAAAATGAAAAGACTAGTGAATTCAAGAAAGAATTTTGTGCTTCTTATGATTAAACCAAAGAATGATGTTTATTATGAAGAATTTCAAGGTTGTGATCCAAAGTTGAAATCTGATTTGATTGAAGTGGTTAATCAAAATAATGAGATGTTTTCAGGAGCTAAAGGGGTTACCTCGCCAAGAGGGGAATCCAACATGAAATACGCTTGCAACAAGATTTTCCTCTCGCCTAACATTGGCATTTATAGGATGTCAATGATGGAGAGTGCTGAAATCAAAAACAAAATTGAAGAGTTATTGGAAAAAGGGATCATCCGACCAAAGAACTTCGTCATGTGGGTCACCTATCGTGTCGGTGCCAAAGAAGGATTGATCATGTATAATGTGCGTATATTTTCGTGCATTGAACAAGATTACGGTAAAGTACTATTATCCACTTCCTAGAATAGATCATTTACTTGATCAATTGAAATATGCAAAGTATTTTACTAAGTTGGACTTAAGGAGTGGCTACCTTCCAGCAAATTAGAATTGTTGAAGGTGACATTTGGAAGACAACATTCAAAACAAAGCAAGGTTTGTTTGAATGGATTGTTGTGCCATTTTGGTTTATGTAATTCTCCCGATACCTTCATGTGTGTTATGAATGATGTTTTAAGGCAATTTCTTGATGATTTTTTTCATCATATACTTAGATGATATCTTAATTTTCAAGTAAATCACTTGATGAACATGTCATGCATGTAAAAAAAGTACTTGATGTCTTAAGAAAGAACCATTTCTTTTGAAGATGTCAAAATGTGAGTTTGGTAAAACTTATTTGGTGTAATTGGGGCATATTGTTGGAGGAGGTGAGTTGAGAACAAACCCATCTAAGGTTGAAGTCATTGTGAATTGGCCAATGCCCAAGACACACACCGAGGTAAGAAATTTTTTTGGGTAGCACTGCTCAATATTGGATGAAGTTTATTGCTAACTTCTATTCTATCGAAACTACTTTGCATGCCTTGAATATTGTGAAAAAAGGTCTTCCAGTGGGGAGGCAAGCAGCAAAAAATCATTTGATGCTTTGAAAGAGGAGATCAGTTCAGCCCCTGAGTACCCGCACTACCGGACTTGAGACAACCCTTTGAGATTCAAACCGATGCAAACGACTATGCCATGGGTGCAATCCTTATTCAACATGGTAAGCCCATTTCATTTCATTCGAAAACTTTTCGATGGTGTAGTGATTAAATATCCTACATATGATAAGGAGCTTTATGCTTTGGTTCAAAGTGTGAAAAAAGTGGAAATACTATTTGATGGGAAAGGAAACCATCATACACACCAACCACCAACCATTTCAATACTTTCAATCATAAACTAAGTTGCAGCAGTTAAGGAACTTTCGATGGATGGGTTTCTTACAAAAATTCCACTTGGTCATCAGGTATAAGAAAGGTATATACAACAAGGTTGTTTATATGCTTTCTAGCCCTATTATTAGTGCAACTAATTTACTCAAGAATAATTTTGTTTTGCATGAAAGTTATGTTGAGTAATATGCATGTGATAATGATTTTCAAGATGTTTATGCAACTTGATTCAAGGCAACCAAGTATAGGAATTGGATTACCATGTACATAATAACTTGTTGTATCATTTACGGAAGCTTTGTATTCCACATGGGGAGAGAGTGAATGTCATAAGGGAAGCATACACTTCTCTTATTACTGGACATTTTGGTGTAATAAAAATAGTGGGACATCTCAAGAGGTATTGTTATTGACGTCATATGCTTAAAAGTGTGTCATGTTTCATTAAAGGTTGTTCATTATGTGCAATCAATAAGCGTAGAAATAGGAAGTTAGGATTGTACACACCACTTCCTGTACCTTCACGCCCATGGGAGAGTGTTTCTATGGATTTTGTAGGAGTTCTTCCTTTTTCAAAAAGAGGTCATGATTATTTGTATGTAGTTGTGGATAGGTTCATAAAGATGTGTATATTAATTCCATGTAAAGAAATTCAAAGTTGAAAAAACAACTCACTTATTCTTTCAGCATGTTTGGGTTCATTTTGGTTTTCCCACATCCATTTTTAGTGATCAAGATTCTCTATTTGTTGGGAATTTTTGGTCAAGTTTATGATACTTGATGGATACCAAGTTGAAGAAGAGTACAAAATTTCATCCACAAACGGATGGTAAAACCGAGGTGGTCAATCGAACAGTCATACATCTTCTTTGAGGATACTGCAACAAGCATCCTAAGTTGTGGGATGAAAAATTGCACTACATTCAACATGCTTACAACTGTGCAAAACACTCCTCTACACAAACATTGCCATTTGAGGCATGTCTTGGATACTTGCCTAGATTGCCATTGCATTTAATTTTTGGGAAGGATGGTTCTATTGATGGCCATAGAGATATAGAAAAATCCAAGAAGTTCATAGAACAAATCCAATTGATACATCAAACAGTTCAAGATCAGCTTGAAAATAGCCAAGGCAAGGCATGACATGCATCGTGTAGATCACAAGTGCCAAGTTGGTGACGAAGTTTGGCTTCACACTAGGAAAGAGAGGCTTCAAGGGGAAGGTAAAAAATGGAAACCAATCTATTATGGTCTTTCAGAATTTTGGAAAAGATTGGTGAAAATGCCTTCAAGTTAGATTTTCCTTCATACATGCAAATTTAATTTGTTGTTAATGTTGAGAAATTGAGGTTGTATAAGCCTCCATTGATTGAAGATCAAGGAGAACAGGTTCAGATTCCTTATATTGAAGACATTTCTCGTGAATACCTTGATGAGCTTCAGCAATACACCATTCTTGACAAAAGAACAAGGACATCAAAAATAGGGAGTGTAGACTACTTTCGTGTGGGGCTCAAAGGCACAAATCCTTCTAAGGCCAACTGGATTGAGATTGGAAAGGTGAGGGAACTGTAACCTCATCTGCTAAAAAAATAAAAGTGATTTGGGGTCCAAAATCTTCCAGTGGGGAGGAGTGATCAAGTGCTCAAAATTATGCTCAAAAATAAAAATTTTTGAAATGGTGTGGAACCCAAACAACCACGTAGATCTCGTCATTCAGAATCTAGTGCAACTCGTTTCACGAAAAATCGACACTGTATGCTCCCGTAAAATGTGTTTGTGTCCAATTTGTTAAAAAAACAATTTTAAAAAAAATACAGGACAACCCAATCAACACTCCGTACATCTGACTGGGCATGGCTATGTGGCAGGGTAACTATACAATTTAACTTGGTCAAGGGTTATCTCCGGTGAATGGTATGGTGCCAAGTGGCACATTGGTATTGGTTGACTGTGGAAATTTTTTATTGGTAGATTTGGTGACCAACCATAGCATGCCATGTGTCCCAACCATCGATTGCCATGTTATAGCTCGAGGGCCACCGAAATATTGGGTCAAGTCTAAGCAGCAGTAGCGAGAGTCGAACCCAAAACCACCAAGCACCATGCAACAAGAGCCACCATTGCACCATTGCACATTTTCCTTAATAAACTATGGGCACAGTTTGGTTTTGTTTTCATACAGTTGGCACGTTGGGGAGAGGGGGCCGAGGTCTAGCCCCAACCCTGGTCACCACACTGGGGGCAAGGACCATGGGTGAAAGGCTAGCCCAGCCCCCCCCCCCCATAACCATAACACTTAAACTAACTGACATAGATTACATGTGAGCGCAATGGTTGATTTCCATGGTAACCCTCGGAACCAACGGTCTACTAACCGTTTACAATCGTCGACCACCATGTGTCCATGTTAACAGGACTAACCCCTTGACGCTTTCTCTATATATAAAAAAATAATGAAACCATAATGGATATGATTTTAAATCCGTATTTTAGGCATTAGGGGGGAAATTAATGCCTTAACAATTTCGCCCTTTTTTTGAAGAATTGGCGCTTCAATAGCACTTTTGGGGGCGAAATTGTGGGTTCAGTGCCAGATTTTGGGGAAAATGTGGAACGAATAGTGGAGAAACTAGGGGATGTCATAACTTGATGAGGTTTTGGCCAAATTCGAGGTAGAAAGACGCTATATAGGAATTTTTGGGCATTCTGGAGCTGGTGGAACATGTTTAAGATATTTTTGATCATTGTAAACACATGTAATCACACTTTTGAGCATAATAGTAGAGGGCCAAGCCATTGGAAGCTAAACCAAGGAGACGTAGCCCAGGTAGGGTGAACTCCTTCATCATGTGCTATTGTGTTACTATTTATGGTGATGTTCATGTATGTTAGATGTTTTTGTTCAATGTTTTGTTTATGTTAATTTTCTCATGAAGTTCAAATAAAAACACATAAAAACTCATATTAAACTTACAATTAACCTCTCAATCCTCAAGAACTTTGTTTATATTCTGAATTGGATCTTATCACAACAAAACTGATATTCCCATTCAGATCCTTGACATTTATCATCCAATTCATCATCTCATATACTTGAAATTATAAGTCTTGTGAAGGTATGATAGAAAGATCATTCTTTGTGTGTTGAATCTACCATGATATTTCACCTAGTGTGAAAGAATCATGACCTTTTATGGAAAAGGATGCATTTTCAACATGCTCCATTGAACCCATAGACCATGACGAACCTTCCTACTAGGGCTTGGAGGAAAAATAGTTTATTAAGCATAAAATTCAATACATTTTTGTTCCTAAGGATGGGGACTTACTTCCTATATATCTTCTCTAATTGGAAAATCATGCATAAAATATCGATCCACTAAGAATAATACGTATGAATCATTCGTTAATCCTCTATGTGAGAATGTAAGCTATCTACAATATATAAGTACTTGGGAAAATGGGATTTACTGAAGGTTTCTATTTCCAACTTTTTTGTTTTGATTTCTATATTAGTTCTTGGTGCTATTTCTCTTCTTGTTGCAAGTCTAGAATATATGCTAAATGTGGAAATAATAACTATATTTTCACTATTAATTTAGACTAATTAGGTGTATACTGGATTGACTCTTTTGGTCCTAAAGTTGATTGGACCTATGTGTTGGTTCCTTTTCCCCTATTGGATCTTCTAGTTGACTATGATAAAATGACAAAACTTGCCTTAGTTCTATTCTTCCTAGTGATTCTCATCATTTATGTTGTGTCTTCTCACTTGTAGCTATCCTTCCTCTTGAGTTTTGTAAGATGTTTTGATCCTCTAATATTCTTCTTGGATATAGTTATTGGCATGCTTCCTTTCTCTTACTTATGCTTACTACAAGCTTATTCATCATATATAATTTTAATCTCACAATAAATTCCTAAGCATAAGTTCTTAGGAAATTATACAACTACAGATTGACTTCCATTATTAGAAACAACAAAGGTAGAAAATCTATTGTTTCCTATGGATCTATGTGGGGTTTCACATGAATGTTATCCATGTAAATTAAAAACAAATAAACTCATCATACTAATTAACACGATTATGCAAAATCTAGAATTGGTTCAACAATATCAATATTATTCATGTTTACCAATGGTAAAAGGGTAGGTTGGTATCTACTTGAATTGTCTTTTTGTTATTGTACTATTAGATATAAAATTTAGGTGTCGAGGACATCTTTGTGAAATTTGTGTCAAAGGGTCTACCCTTCAGTGCTTTCCATAGAATCATGTCTAAGAGAAGCAATACCCAAATGTGATGAAAATCTATAGCAGATTGTTATGCATCCAAGCAATCTATGTTGAACTAATTTTGAAGGTAGAGTACCAAAGATATATTAATGAAATATGTGCACCTTTAAGTTGCATGGATGAATCCCATAAGGAATTTATCCTTCTCACCCTTAAAAACTAACTTGCATGATAATAAATATGTATAAAACCTTACAAAAATACCCTAAGTGGATGAAATCACAACATTGTGCATACCTGTATATGTTTTGTATCTATGATACATTTTATCTATGTTAACATTCCAATCCATTATCACCTTTGATGCATCATTTCCTTATTATGGTAAACCTAAAACTTGATATAAAACATTTGGATCAAAAAATATGGGTGATCGAACCATAGGTTGCCTCCATGCAACTGACTCAATAATAACCTAACACAATAAGGAATTGGTTGGGTACATCCAAATGTTGATGGGAAAATTTGACTACATCAACATTTGGGAATCCACTTGGTCAGAGCCCCAAATCATAATCTTTTATGTTTGGAGTGGTGGTTCCGACGAGTATTTATGGGTCCAATTACCTATGGAAGATCTGTTATGGATGGAGATGGAATGGGTGGTAACGATAATTGATAAACTGATAAAATAGTAATATAAGCTCAAATCAATCTAACATATTTACTTTACCCGATTATATCAAATCATATGTGCTAAAAAGATAATGTTATTTTATGACAATAAATATTCTCACAAAACAATGTTCTTAATATCGATTAAAGAATTATTTTTATTAAATAGTTAATCTAATTAATGTTAAGCTCATCACGTATGAAAAATACTTTCATTTTTCACTATATTTTAATGAATAAATTCACACATACCAATAGTGATTATGTTTGAATTAATAAGAACATATACATGAGAAAAACTCAAAAGATAAAAAAAATTCCCTTTAAAAATAGATAACAAACATAGTGGATAGAAGTACCCAATCCGTTGACAATATGTTCATACTAGAATTGAAAATGGTTCAAATAATAGTAAAGTAAAACTTAAGGACAAAAGTACAACTAAAACTTCTATTTTTTTTCAAAATTTAGAACCCTTTGCAATGCGTTTGAGAGGGAGATTTATAGCTTTCTTTACAATAAAGGAGTGAAACTAATCCCCCTAAAAACACTCACTAAAATACAACAAAGATATTATAAAAATTAAATGGTTACAACATCCATCAACCAATTGAAGTTGAACCAATAGCTTGTTTCCATATCCTTTGGATTTCTAGAAGTGGTGCCAGCTCTGGAGGAGACCGAGGCTTGATGTGCACTTGGCAACTGAATATGGATGCCTTCAAAGGTGGCAACATTTGAATGGATGAATTGGCAAGTGCTTTCAGGACCAACAAATGACTATGAGGCTTGATCAAGAATTAATAATTAAGTTCTATATTGACCTTATCTAATTGGTCAATTATTTTAACAAACTCAGGTCTTTCCTTAAGCCATTTCTTTTGTAACCTACCCACATCTGGAAATGATTCCACTAGATGACTTGATATCAAATATGATTGAAGTAATGAATAATTAATGGATGCCGATATGGAATTTGAAAACTCACATGCATCATTTATTATCTTTTTCACCAAACGAATTCTGACTTTCCAACTTTTGAAGATAATGGATTCTTGCATTTCATCAACCTTGGGAAAATAATATTTATTTCCCTCTACATTATTTTTCCATTTCACTAACTCCTTCAGGTCTCATTTGGTATCATCATAGTAAGAGTCCATTTCAAATATCTCTTTTGTCAACGTGTCTCCTAGATTACAAAATATTTAAATCAAGCTCATCTTTTCACAAAAACATTGTTGTTGTTTATGGAGTAGTATTAAGCTTATATGACTCTTGTTTGAATTTGACTAGGTGAGGGATCCTCACCTGCAATTGTTCCCATTTTTGTTGTGAATCCTTGAGTTATCCATATTTTAACTTTATTTCTTCTTCATGTTGAATTCTAAGTGCATTAAACCAATGTGATCTTTTTTTGATTCAACTCTGTCCTGCATTGTATTCTCAATTGTTCCTTTTCTTTTATGAATCCTTGCTCCATAGTGGCTATTTTTTCATTTTTTTTCCCATAGAGATTCTTGTACCTCTATCACCTTGTCCATTTTTGCAGAGGCATAATCGCCTGTAAATTGGGCCAATTTCCCAAATTCATCAATAGGGCCAACACGTTATCCTTTCCAAAGGACTTCAAGAGGAGAAACTTAAGAGGTTTTTCCTGAGACTAAAGCTTGAGATTCATCTAATTTCCTCTTCTTTCTTCCTCTCTTTACCATAGATTTATGCGTTGGAATATAAAATATATCCATTGGAGGAATCTCCTCAATGTTGAGGGAAATTTCAGTGGTAGGGTTAGTAGGAATAATCTCCACATCTGGCTGAGTGGCCACTGGTGTCTTCTCAGATGCTGTCTGCTCTGGTATGGTATTTTGCGTGGTACTGGGAATACTTTATGGATTTTTTGTTGAGAAGAATTTTATCCTCCTAGGATCACGTTTTCTTGTACCCCTTGCTTTGGATATTTTAAGATCTGATCAAACTCCTACCATAATTTTTCCATCCTTGGGTCCACTATATGAACCTTTTCTTTATGGGCTGACTCAACTTGTTGTACCTTTTTTCTGCAATTGAGAGGAAACCTCTTGCTGAGTAGAAACCCTTGTGTTCTTTAGAGAGGAACATTTTTCTAAGGGAAGTTGCAATAAGTCCATGGGCAGAGGAGCCAATCTTGAATTTCTAAAAGTGAAAAAATTTTCTAGCTCCTTTACTATCAATGTTTCATCCACACTATTTAAGACTGTATTGTACGAGAAGGCCTCAACAAAAAAATAATTAAATTTATGTTTTTCATAATGATACCTTCTTATGTCAGAGGTTGAGGCAACCTGTTTTGCTACTCCAGGAGGGTCATATGTCCTAAAGGGAAAATATCATATTTTATGACTTCTATTAGCTGTGCATTTTTCTCTACATGGCCATAATTATCCAGGGAATAAATGATGAAAGTTAGAGGAAAATAGGGCCAAAGCTTTTTATTTCTATCTTTTAGTGTTTTAGGTATTCCATAGCCGACTGTCTGATAGGCCACTTATTTGAATAGTAGTTGGCCAGGAGGACATGATGTGGCGCATATCTTCCTAAAACTCTGATGTACGTAAACAATTCCTCACCAAACTAGTTCCCAATCTTCTTAATGTTATCCATGGTCTCTGGAGACATTCTAGGAGGCTTGGCTTCAAATACTATTACATAGTTAGGAATGATGACTCGGTGACAAATTTCATAAAAATGACCAAAATAATTTGACTCCCAAAGAAAATTATGATAAATATGGATTGGAAGAGTATCAAAAGGGGTCTATTTCCATCCAATGGCTAGGAAATACAAGGAACAACAAAGAAAATCAATAATGTAAGAAGACATTTAAAATGGAGGGATTTTGTTCTCAAAAACACTCCAGGGAGTGGAGAAAGCCAAAATATATTTAGCTAAATTATTGGACAATAGGGTGGCCTAATCAAATATATAACATTCATATGCCCCATAAATTAAAGAAACCCAAGTATCAGGATATTCAGACACGTTGGGATAGACATACAATCTTCATAGCATGGAAGCAATCTAATTGAAAGGAGAAGTAAGTGATTCTATTGAATACTTATCGTCCTCTTTTTTTTGTGTTTATTTTGGTCTTTCCTCCACTCCCTTATGGAATCAGTGGGTTCTCCATGCTTTTTGATAAAATCCTGCACATACTCTTTGTCAAAAGTGCACTATGGTTCTGGAAAATGATACATAGCTTGAATGTCCTTTGCTAAAAATGAACAAATCACTATGCCTTTATGTGTATGAAAATTTCTCTCTGTAATGTTAAAATTCTCTACTACCCATCTAACCATATATGTATAAGGAATTAGTTAGGGCCTTGAGTAAGAAGGAATTTTCTACAACTTGAGGGTTAGTCTCTAAGGTAGGCATTTCATCATCCACTAAGATTGTCCTCGCTATAACCTGAGGCTCTTCATCCTAAAAATATTTGTAGATGTTATCCCATGAGGAATGCCCTAAATCTTTGGTAAAAACTGTATCTGAGAACAAACCCGCACCCGTAATATTTTCATCTACTGTTTCTTTGTGTGGGCTAGAGGGTTGTGGCATAATTTCTTTCCTTTTGGATTTTTCCTTCTTCATTTCTTCTTGGTTAAAGGTATCAGAGATGGCCTATGTGAAAGTAAGAAGAAATTAACAGAGAAAACCAATTACAAGAAACATTAAAGTTGCATTGTAAACTGACGATTTAACCCATTAAATAAAATAATTTTCAACCATAAATGTGCCAAAAAATTCCATAATGTAAGCGATTAATTGATTGAACAAGAAAAAAGTGGGGTACCAAGTGAAGGATTCCACATCATAACCTAGGAGTAGAATGCTTGTAAAAATTTGAATTTAGAATTAAATAAAGTTTCCAGGGTTCCAGGCATCCAAGTAATACAGGAGTAATAGTGATATAATATCCCGAAACGGGAAATTCCCATAATAAAATGAAATAATGTTATGGAAAAATCAGACATGATATGCCTAGATAGGAGAGGGGAGTATCTGGAAGCTATAATTTCCATAAGTATTTATTAATTGGAATTTGGGAATTGCTACGTATTTTTGGGTAGGCGGGCCATAAGAGTAGAGAGGGAACACTTACAATAAAGTGAAAACATGTATTAGTCAGGAGTATGGTCCATGCACCTATGCATGTATAATGGTGATGTGGAACCTGGGTTCCCAGATAACCATAAGGTTTTTTAATTCCAATCTCTAAAATGTTAATGGATTCCAGGGTAGAGGGTTATTAGAGCAGAGTGGTGGAAGTGGGACCTTATACTTCAAAAGGAAATATTATTATATGAATAAGGGTGTGGGCCAACTTGCTGTGCATGTTGTTTGAGAGAAGTGATGATGTGTATCTCAGAAACCCACGTGCCAGGTAGCTTATAGAATTAAGTTTTAAAGAGCTATGGGCTTACGACGTTTTGTGTAACAAAGAGCCTATTAGTGATTTTCCCAAGAAAAAATGATTTTTTCAGAGGTTTCGCGACATTGGTTGAGGCTGTAGTGGTTCTTTCAAAAATAAAATTTTATTATTTTAATTCCTAACTAAAGTGCTAAGAGATTATTAAAGGTTAATTTTTGCACTTAAGAAAAAAATGTCCCCCATTATTATTATGAAAAAAATTAAATTTTTTTTTTTGGGGGGGTTGTTTTCTACAACTTCAAAAAAAAAAAATTCCAAATATATAGAATCTCTATTCCCGTGTCTTCAGCTCAACAATCTCATTACCACTCGCTAATGTATTCACTTTGGCATAAAAATAAAAATAAAATTTAGGAAACTACATAACATCTTATAAATTAAAATTTGTAAACTCCATAATACTAGCTTTCCTAAGAAGTAACACAATAATATGTACCTTTTTCTAGATCTCCATAATGGGAATTTTCACTTGATTTTGGGTCTTCTACTTTGGAAATGCTCTAGACTTGGATTAATTGACAATTTACTCATATCCACAAATTATAATCCTTCACTTCTTGAATTATCTTATGTCAATTCCGAAACCACTTGTGTAATCCCCAACTTCTTCTTTGTTTCTTATAGAAACCTAACTATAGAATTTTCAAGTACAACATCAATGGCCTACAATATGAGACAAAACAATGTTTAATGTACATCATAGGTAATTCAACTTGTGATTATTGTTCACTCACCTTTCTCAAAAATTTCAATCATTTTCTTGGATTTCCTCCCATGGTATTTTCTTAAAATTGACATAAGATCCATGTCATTACCTCCCTTCTTATCAAATTCACCCATCAAATAAATTTGACAACCTTATTTTGCACCTTTTAAAATTCTCAACTTTTATTCATCATATTGTTGGCCTCATGGTTTTGGCATTGATGTCAACCTAGGATGTCTACCTAAGGAGTCAACCATGGAGTCAATTGTGTTGGCATTGATGTCAATAGGTTTGGAGGATATTATTATGATGATAAAATGATTGATTACATGCTATTGAGGTGTTCCTAATATTTTTAAAGGCTCTACAAGTGTTGGAGAACCATTGAAGACCAATGGAAAAGTTCTAGGGCGAGAGGAGGTGATTTTCCATGTGTTCGGGCATCTTCTATGGGTGACAATTATGTACAAAGCAAAGATAGAAACATTATCACTGGGATCCCTATACTATCAAAGCGAAAATCATATCAGGGATCCAGTTCAATCCCCATGACAATAGCTTTAGATAGGAAATTCTAATTTATGTGCACATATAATTTACCATGAGCATTTCTCAATGAATTTGCCTAAGGTTTTTTATGGGTTAGAGTCAACTTGAGTTGCTCCACATTCTAGAAGGCAATCAAGTCAAAGATAATGAGGATTAATTCTTTGTATTGATTGCATATTTCATCATTGATAAAATTTTTAGAGGGTGAAGTATAAGGTGTTAAAAATTGAGAGAATCTGGGCTACAATATTGTAGATAGAGTGCAAATCAAAGATAAGAGTTGGAGCAATATTGCAGACATGTTGAGAGTGCCACTTGGCCCTCGTTTTTTATCTATTTTTTATTTATTTATAAAAATACACTTTATTTTCCATGATATCCATCTATACACCATAATTTTGACCCAATTTTTCCCAATAAATTCATATACAATTATTTAAATTAATTTTTTCAATACTTAGAAGTTTTTATAAAAATTGAATTTTAAGCGCATTTTTGGACCAGATCAGAAATTCCCGTAATGGCCTCATGGTTGTCATATTTGGCGACACTTGGGCTCGAGCTAGATAAATTTATAGAAATCTTGGGAACTAATATTAAATGTACACATTTTGGTTCAGTCCAATCGAGATTAAATAGGCTTGGTAAAAGGCAGTCAAACGTGACCTGTTTTTATGGAGATCCCTAGGAACTAGGTCAAATTTCTTATTTTATGGGATTTTCTAGATTTTGATGGATTTGATGGATGAGTTCTGTTTTTCAACCCTTAGCATTAGCCACGGGAGTACCAAAAGGATGAACATGCCTCATATTGAAGTTTTATATCAAGTGGCAAGTATTAAACTAAATCGAGCCGAAAAGAGAAAAGGTGGTGAAACACACACATATTAAAACCAATTGACAAACAGCACTAAGCGGTGAAAGGCGGAATAATAAATGAACATCAAATACAAAATTAAAGGGGATACGGCACTATACGTCAACCGATATATTATTAAGGGCCCTGGGTTATGTACGAAGGTGTATGGAGAAAGTCCGAGGGGGTCGAGCCGCGGGGAAAGGACGAGACCCATACCCCCGCGGACTTACGACATGTGGCACGGCAAGGTCTCACGGTAGAAAAGAGATGTTAAGGGTGGGCCGCGGGATGTGATCTCGTGGCAGAGTAAAGAGGGACCCGCACAGTTGAGAAAGACAAGTGTTAGTCCGGAGAAGGAAATCATGCGCGGTAAAGGTTGGACAGCGTATGTAGATAAAAGGTAAGGTAAGTCCATTAGGTCAGCTGGTACTAAGACCCGTACCAGCTTTAACCCGACACGAGGCGCTCACCTACACCTTGATATACCCAATCCCCACGCGCCACGTGTCTCAGTGTCAGTGTCCTTACGACACTTGCCTTCTGTCATCTTACTTATCCATCTTTTTACCTCGAACAGTTTACCCCAGTAGTAACAAACGCCCATATTTCTCTCCAGTAAAACGTCACAGGTTGTTTTCTACGGAGAATACCGAGTGGGGAAGAACGCCTGGTATATCCGAATCACTGTCAGGGGTCCCCGCGTCGCTTTCCCGAGCATTGTCACCCTCTGTTCAGGTATTCCATTTTTCGTTTTCCCTCTTTTCCCTTTTCTCTTTTCGAAATTCTTAATATGTCCGCCATGGGAAGAGGAACGCCCAAGAAAAACGAACCTGAAACCCCCCAACTCCGTGAGTCCAGAATCCTCCCTAGTTTCGAACCCCTCTACGACTTACAGTCTGGAATCTGTGACCCAAAATACCCTTTTGATATCCGCAATGTCAAGCCCCTGCTTTTTGGCCGTCACTGCAAGGATGCCGACCGTTTTCGTGTTGTCGCGTCGGGCTTCTATCATCATATCACCCCCCAGGTCCATTCCTGTGTCGACTTCATCATCTGTCTCAGAGACTCCTACGATGCACATCGGGACGCTTTCGTTTCTCCCCAGGGAAACATAATCCTTTCCCTTTCCCCCGATGTTATCAGACAGGCCCTCCGTTTCCCTTCCAGTGACGCATACTTCAGTTTCAAAGATGAAACCTTGCTCGCTCAGTTCAATAAGCTGTCAAGAGAAGCCCGCCGTGCCTTCATATCCTCCATAACCATCGACCAGGCAACTGCCCTGCCTCCATTGGAGTCGTTTTCATTAAGTTTGTTTGCCGAAGAAGTTCGACCTGTTTTGTCCCTCATCGCCGGCCTTTTGGGGGTAGGGAGCCCGGAGGACATCTCTTCAGTATGCATTCGCTTTTTGTGGCTTATGTCATAGAATGGGGTTACATTGGACATTCCAGGTTTCCTCTCCTCGACCATCCTGACCCAATTTCGGGAGCTCGCCCAAGTCCGAAAGTTTCGTTTTTGCTCATTGGTGTTCTACCTATTCTTGTTCCAACATGCGGACAAGTTCAATCATTTGGGGTTAGATAGGATGTATTCTGAGAATTCCCAGCCCAGACCAGTCTTCGACTGGAATTGCTCTATCCGTCAGTTGCCTAGGGGAGAGGGTTATGCCAACTTCATGAACACCTTCATGTCTATTGCCTACACCATCATCCACGACGCGCCCTCCCCTAGGGTCTTCCCAGAGATGAAACGCTGGCTGCAGGCTGGGAAATACCAGTGTACCGGTGATTGGTTCCTGTCTGAAGATTTCACTGAAATTCGGGTCTATGGAGCCGAAGTTGCCCCATACCGGCTACCAGCTTTCCCCGTCCGACGATTTTACGCCCTCGAGTACATCCGGCAAGCCCTCAAAGCTGACCAGCTCCATTTTGTTCCTGCTAAGAAAGGCTACATCTTAAGGCTTCCTGTCCAAATTGGCCCCTTTGTGGTAAACTCTAGATATGCCCTCCCAATTGCCGAAAAAATGTTGCAAAACATGGACCTGAAGTTAGGGGAAAGCTGGGCTTATGACCCACGGGAGATCATTTCAAATAAAAGAAAACGAAACAGGTCTACGCCCTACATTCATGAGTCCAGGCCATTTCTGGAGTGGAGGGCTAACATTGAAGTTTGGCCTACGTTTTCGCAGATGGAGACAGACTCGTCTGCTACAGGAGGAGAGGAAGAAGTGAACAAGGGCACAGGTGAGCAAGAGGTCGGTACTTCAGGAGCAGCGCCACCACCCAAGAGGCAGAAGGTGGCCACTAGCGAAGCGGAAGTCATCGGAGAAGGGATAATACTGGAGCGCTTCACGAAATTCGGTCAATTCGATAAGAGCAAGGCGGGTATAACAATGTTGAGTGACAGTGTCGCCTCCTCCGACTACACTGAAGTCACGCAAGCCATCGTCGAGCCCTCTCCATCCAGGACGAGTGAAAGGGAGCGGACAAATAAAACTGTCCGAGACAAATACAGGGCTGAATTAGGGGAATTCGTTGAAAAATACCATACCAGGCTCTCTGTTTCTGTCAATGCAGACACCGAAAGCCTGGTACTATCTATGACGGAGGCCATCCTGGACCCAAATTCAGATGTTCCGAGTTATAAGGTGCTAGAATTGGCTATTGATATGCAGAAGGTACCGGTACAAGATATGACTGACCTGTTCCAAACAGTCTGTGACATGATTAAAGACAAGCTATCACAGATTACCCTCGCATTGAGGAAGACATAACAGAAATATGAAAATCTGAGGGATTCCTTTACAGCAGAACATAATGCTTGTCGTGCCAACGCACATCAGGTGCGCGTTCTCCAGGACCAAATTAAAAATTCGGATGCAGGAGGGAAAGGTTCACAAGCAGCCCTTATAGCTAAGTTGCAGAAAGATATCTCAGCTGCTAAGAAACAGGCTTGTATACCGGGTTCACATCCTGTACAGACTGAGGAATTGGTGCGGGTAGAGGAAGAGAAAAATGAACTGTCTGCTAGGATTTTCAGGGAAAGAGAAGAGAAGGAAAGGATGGCTAAGAGGATCGACGAGCTAGAAAGCAGAGCCACGGAGCTACAGACCTGGTGGGATACACACAGTTGTCACGCAGCCGAAACATCAAGTGGAACTGGTTCAGCGACAGCACGACTATCCACAGCTATGGCTGAGATCGAAGTGTTAGAGAAACAAACATCCACTGCCAAGCAAAGGGTCTTAGAGTTGGAGGGCGCCCTGGCTGAAAAGGCCAGAACAATTGAAGGGCTACAAAGTGAAGTCGAGGAAGGAAAAAGGGTCATGGCTGAGCAACATCAAACCATTTCCGAGATGAAGAGTCGAGCAAAGGGGAATCTCACCCTGCTCGAGGCCAGAAGTTTAATATGGTCGGACATAATTACGGCAGTAACCGAGCAGTGGGAATTCTTGATGATGATGGGGGAGCTCAAGTCCACCCTTCCCTCTCTAAATAGAAGGTTGCAGGAGGCAGGGAGTAATCTATCTAATAGAGCTCAACACGTCGGCGACTACATCTCTTTTCTTTATGCGCTAAGGGCGAACGACTTGGGGAAACATGGCATCCCCAGTCGATTCATGGAAATCAACGAGTGTCAAAATATTATTGATAAAGAGGAAGCCCGAGTAGCAGCTTCAGAGGTCCTTCAACAGGTGGCTGACAGTGTTGAACAATTCGACAAGGTATGGGATGAGATCGTCACAGCCGGACTCCCTTCCTGTTGGGAACCAACTGCCCCTGCCGTGCTTATGCTCCCAGATCAATACACAGCACGTTTACAAATGGAAAGGGATCGGTCAGACCTTCAAATGGGGAAAGAAACTCAGCTCAAGGCCACCACCATTGTCACAGTCCTCAAAAAGGAGTTTAATCTCCTTCATATGATCAGATATCGGCTCCCAACTGAGGCAAATATTCACAGTCTCGGCGAAGAGTTTATCAGAGTTGAGAAGCTCTCAGCAATGCCGGAACTGACCTCCGATAGCCAGCAGAGACTGACACAATTCATGAGTCTGCATACCAGTTCCTCTGCCAACATGCCTCGTCCAGCATCCGCAACGGCTTCTACTCAGTTGCACCCATGACATTTCAGTTCACTCATGATATGGCCTAAACGGCCTTTTTTTACTTTCATTTAGTTTATGTTTTTCAAATTTCTGAGTGGGTTGTTTTTCCCCCTCTCTTGCATTTTTATTTTTTACATCAAACATTGACCTCAGTTTCTGTTTTGAAATTGGCCCGGGGCCTGTTTATGCATGATGGGAGGGTTGTTTCCCCATCATGAAATTTTGTTGTTATGATAATGACTTTTAACAAATTTTGTTCACGCGAAGAAGATATTTCCCCGAAATATCTTCTCACTGAAAGGTAAAGGAATCCTATATAAGACAGAGAAAAGAAGAAAGAAAGGTTCCAATTCTTCAGAAGAAATTGACTGTGTAAGGATTTTCTGTGTGTGTTTCGTAAAGACTCAAATGCTAATGTGAAGAGCCCGTTGGGTTTCAATGATAAGGAGTTACACTTTAAAGAGGATTCTAGACTTGTTTTATGGTAGTGTGTGATTTTCTCCTGCTTATTGCAATGTCGTTGTTCATTTCATTTACATCCATGTCTCTGGTGTTATATTCTGGAATGCGAGTGTCCCGTTGTTTTTTATATAAATTTATCTCTCTGATACTTATATCATTAGCTTCCTGGTACTTTAAAATAGCTCAGATATAATACAGTGTTTCATCTTCCATTCATACATATTTCTGCTATATTGGCTATTACGAAGTGCTATTGATGAAAGTTGCCTGCATATATGGATTCTTAGTCGTATAAGCCCATTATATGCTGCGAAACTCTTCTTGGTGTTGTCTTCCTGATAGTTAGTATCTCCTCTTTCTATACAGCTCATTACTCATCGTTATATATACCTTTTTCTGCCATATACCATGAATCCGGCCCTGTTTACTATGAATTGCCTTAAAGTTGTCTAATACAGCAGTGTTTGAGTATAGCATTTCATTCGTTCAGTATTACTCTTTGATGCTTCAAACTATCGGAAGTTTTGGTCCCACTCAAGTGTTATTTTCTGTTTGTAAACAAGTAGTATGAGAGCTCAGTCTTGTTAAAGTGCTAAACGCTGTTTTAAATCCTCTGCTCTCTATACATTATAAGATGTCCTAGGCACTGGTCTATAGCAACTATAGGCTGTCTCTAGGAGTTACAACATCTTTTTGGCGCCGTTGCCGGGGATCGAAGTTCAAGAAGTTCAAATCCCTGGGCCTCGACAAAACCCGTCCACTCTTCAGTTAGGTGAGCACGAAGAGTTGAGAGTTGTTCATCCCTCACCTTGGCGACTCCACATTCATATTACAGATAAACATATTTGCAGTCCTGGCTCCCCGTAAGCCACACCTAAGGTCAGATACATCTCAGTCAAGGACACCCTCTGTGTTTGACCCAGAGCGAATTCTACATAGAAGGGGCTGGAGGGAAAGGCAACCAGTTCATACCGAAATTCCTGAGTTTTCCCTTGAAAACTTTCCATATCTTCAGCCCTCCTCTTTTCAAGTCGCCCAAATCCAAGGTTATAACCCTATTATAAGAGATACTGGTTATTATTCAGATAGCCCGCATCGAGAAGGTGTCCATATCAAAGACGAAGCCGAGTCTAGTTATACTCCACATTATTCTTTTCATCCTACCCCTGAAGTTGAAGAGGTCAAAGAAGTCACTGAAGTATCTGTTGTTGACAGCCCGACCCTCTCATCAAACCCCCGAGCCGCTGTTCACTACATCCCCATCATTATTCATACTCCACTCCCACCACCTCCTCCACCACTCACTGCTCAGGCTCTCATTCTACCTCCGCCTCCCCCAATGGCGAATATACCTGGCTTTTTACAAAACAGATACGCCCCTTTACAGCTGCCTGCAGTCCTAAATGACATGCCACAAGACTATTTAAATATTCTGCCCAGATTCAATGGGGAGAACGGCGTTGATGCCCATAAGCATGTTGAAATCTTCTGCTCCTTCGCAGAGAACTTTAATGTGGAGCATTTGGATGTGGTTCTGAGATTGTTCGTGCAGTCCCTAGACGAAGAGGCCAGAAAATGGTTTAAAACCCTCGCAGCTAATTCCATCAACACCTGGGAGGCTATGGAAGAAGCTTTCGTGAAAAAGTGGGGAGATAGGAAAGACCACGGGGATACCCTAACCGAGTTTAACACCCTTAAAAAGAAGCACAATGAAGGGGTATCAGAGTTCATCAGAAGGTTTAACAAATTGTATCTCAGCCTCCCAACTGAGATGAAGCCCCACGAGACCGCTGCCAAGGTTGTTTTCGTGGCAACATTTGATTCCGAGTTTGGTTTCTCGCTGAGAGAGAGAAAGCCAGCCACTCTGGATGATGCACAGACAGATGCATTGGAAATAGAAGCAAACTTTGTCTCGACTGGTAAGTCCAAAGTAAAGCAAGAACATGATACTAAAAGAAGAGGCAAAGAAGAAGTATCCACTTCAAGCCAAGATAGAGACTCAGCAAATGACAAGATCGAAGAAATGAATAAAATGATCAAGAATCTCTCTAGCAAGTTGGTCAAGCTGGAGATGGAAGCTAAGAATTCACCACCGAAGAACTTCCAGAATGCTCCTAACAGAGGATTCAATCCTCAGTACAGAAAACCACCCTTGCAGATACTGCAGAGGGGACAGAAGGAGCAACAAGACCAAGTACCACATCCTTTATACTTGGAAGGACAAATGGAGGCTTCTCATGAAGACCCCTCCTACGAGCAAGATGAGACATGTCCTGTCTTCTCAGACAGTGACGACATAGAGTGCCCTGTGCAAGAAAGTGAGGAAGGGGAACTACAACCTCACTCAGAACCGAAGAATAATGAGGATGCTGAAGAGCCAGAAATCGATGACTACTGCAAACAGTTCGTTGATTTCATGCAAGCCCAGTTTAACAGGAAATATGACCTCAGGTCATCCAGGAAAAGAACGCGTACTCAAGATGAAGAGGAGGACACACCCCAAAGATCAGCACCTGCACAGAAAGAGGCCAATACTCAAGAATCTCCGGACAAAGATAAGAAGCCCCTTAACCAATCTCTGCAAGCTGATAGTCACATGCCTTCCTCCTCTCAAGTAACTGTGTCCCCTGTGAATATACCTCCAGTTAAAGAATTTAAGTCTCCCCTACCAAACAAAGAGTCAAAAGAAAAGGAAGTGCCAATAGAGAAGCCTTCATCTGCCTTCAGTTTGCAAAAGGAACTCGAAAAAGTTAAAATACCTGTCCCTTTGTCTGAATTGTTGAAACAGCCTGCCTGACAATCACAAGTCTCCTCTTTCATTTCTGCTCCTGAGGTTCCACACATTCCAGACAGTCTCAATTTGCAAGAAGAAAGGCCTATGGTAGTGTTCGGCCCCCACGTCGAAGAATTAGATCCCTCCACCCCCCCCTTTTACGTATCTCTAGTAATCCATGATCTACTATTGCATAACTGTATGTTAGATTCAGGAGCGTCCCACAACCTGATGCCCCTGTCTGTCATGGAGCAATTGGGGCTCCAAATCACTCGCCCATACAAAGATCTTTACTCTTTTGATTCCAAAAGAATGAAATGCTTGGGCATGATCAAGGATCTAGCAGTCACCCTGGCTCAAATCCCGACCAAGAGTGTGGTGATGGATATCGTAGTGGCTGACATCCCAGCCCGCTTTGGTATGCTATTGTCAAGGTCTTGGGGGACTAGAATTGGAGGATCAATCAAGTTGGATCTGTCGTACGCCACCATTCCTGTCTTTGGTGGTCAAGAAAGGAGATTGTACCGAGAGACCAGATTTGTCAAGACAGTCACAAAGGCAGGAGATTCAGTGAATTCCCCAGTTTACAGCAGAGATGGAGATTTTTCCTGTCTAATGTTGGAGGAAGATCAGGAATATGCTCATGAACCCTCATTCTGCCGGATCAAGACTGAGCTATCAGTGCAGGACCATGAATCTGACATCTGGACACTCCACTTTGATGGAGCAAATTCCAGGGAAGGAAATGGGGCTGGGGTGTTGCTTATTTCACCTATGGGTCAATGGGTCCCCCTGTCCTTCAAGTTAGAATATGAGGCCACGAACAATGTGGTTGAATATGAGGCACTCATACTGGGGTTGCAAACAGCAAGAAGTATGAAGATACAGAATTTAAAGGTGATGGGAGACTCCGAGTTGGTGGTGAGACAGGTGAGAAACCAGTGTCAAGCCAAACATCCGAGGCTAAAGGCCTACAGAAACGAAGTTTGGGATCTTGTGGAGAACTCTTTTCTGGCATTTAACATTCAGTTCATGCCTCGAGAACAGAACAGAATGGCAGACTCCTTGGCTGTGGCTGCTAGTACATTCCGCCCACCTCAGAACCCTCTTCTGAGATACGAAATTGAAGTAAGATACCGGCCTTCAATTCCTGATAATGTCAAGCACTGGCAGGTCTTTGAAGATGAGGAGCAGGTGAAGAGGTTCTTAGAGACTGTGGGGGAGTTTTCCAATCTAGAGATTGACAACTGCGAAGAAGAAGAAGTCGAGGACATTCCAGAGGACAAGCTAGAAGAGAAAATAGCCGGTCACAGATTCCTGCAGCTGAAAGGGAATGTCATTCCCCGAGGGCTGGTACCTTTGGAGAGACTGTTCAATAAAAACGATGTTCCGTTACAGCCAAACAAAGTGGTGACTGAGGACCAGGTCGAAGATCTAAATCTGGGCACAAAAGAAGATCCAAAGATTGTGAAGCTGTCTAAGAAAGTCCCAGATGAATACAAACCATTGTACCAAAAGCTGTTTCAAACCTACAAAGACGTATTTTCCTGGTCGTATCAAGATTTGAAAACCTTTAATGTCAGTGTGATGCAGCATAAAATTCCATTGAGGGTAGATGCAAAACCCCACAAGCAAAAGCTCCGACAGATTAATCCCCTGTTGCTACCCTCGATTGAGCAAGAAATAAAAAAGTTACTGAAGGCTAAAATTATAGTGCCACTAAGGTATTCTGAATGGGTGGCCAATTTGGTCCCAGTACGAAAGAAGAATGGCGAAATCAGGTTGTGTGTGGATTTCAGAAACCTGAACAGGGCATCTCTAAAAGATAACTACCCACTACCGAAGATGGATCATATTCTGCAGAAGGTGGTAGGAGCCTCTAGAATGTCCATGATGGATGGGTTCTCGGGCTATAATCAAGTGGCTGTATTCCCGGAGGACCAGAAAAAGACAGCTTTCACCACGCCCTGGGGGACATTTATGTATGCCAGGATGCCATTCGGACTGATCAATGCAGGGGCTACGTTTCAGAGAGCCATGGACATAACCTTTGTTGGAGAACAGGATAAGTTTCTGGTGGTGTACCTAGATGATATAACAGTCTTTTCAAAGGATGATGCTGAGCACGTTCAGCATCTACAGAAGACCTTTGAGAAATGCAGGAGGTATGGACTCTCTCTTAACCCTCAAAAATCTTTCTTTGCATTAGAAGAGGGTAAACTCCTAGGACATATAGTAACTAAAGATGGGGTCAAAATCAATCCTAAAAGGGTGGAAGCTATAAACGGTATCTCTCTCCCCAGAAATAAGAAAGAAGTCCAGGTATTCCTAGGGCGTATCAATTTTCTCAGAAGATTTATTCCTAACTATGCTGAAATAGTTAGACACATCACAGATATGTTAAAGAAGGATAATGAGGTAAAATGGGCACCAGAATCAAGACAGGCCTTTGCCAGGATCAAGAATGCATTTGCTGAGGCTCCCGTGCTGGCAAAGCCTGACTTCACTGAACCTTTTATGATTTTCTCTTTTGCATCACCTCACACGGTGGCAGGGGTCCTCTTACAGAAGAATGGGGATGGGTATGAGCAACCCATTGCTTTCTTTAGTCAAGTTCTTCATGATGCAGAGCTAAAATACAATATACTGGAGAAGCAGGCTTATGCCCTGGTAAAGTCCCTAAAGGCATTCCGCATGTACATTTTGCAATCCCATGTTACTGCTTTCGTACCCACAGCAGCAGTTAAGGACATCCTCGTTCAGGGAGACAGTGAAGGCAGAAGGGGCAGGTGGATTGCGAAGATACAAGAATACGACCTGGACATCAGACCCACCAAGTTAATTAAATGACAGGGGCTAGCAAAGATCTTATCAGAGTCAAACCACCAAGCTCTGGGCATCCACTTATCCATGATCGCAAATGAAGAGTCTGAGGAACAGACAGGGAGACAAGAGGTGGAAATGGCTACTCAAAAAATACAGATGAAGTATCTCACTAGCCCCTGGTATAAAGAAATTGTTGAGTACCTCCTGACACTCAGCTGCCCACCCAGCTGTGATAAGTCCAAATACAGAGCCTTGAGGCTGAAATCTCAGAAGTATGCTGTAGCTAATGGTCAATTGTATTGGAGAGATCCTTCAGGCATACTGTTGTTATGTCTCATTGAAGGAGAGGTAGGGAACATAATAACCGAATTCCATGAGGGAATCTGTGGAGGGCATTATAGCTGGAGAAGCACAGCTCAGAAAATCCTGAAGGCTGGTTTTTACTGGCCTAAATTATTTGGAGATGTCTTCACTTGGGTCAGAGCATGTGACAAGTGCCAAAAGTTTGCTGAAAAACAGAAGCTAGCAGCTCTACCCCTGATCCCTGTGCACGTTGATGAACCTTTCAAGCAATGGGGAATTGACTTCATAGGTGAGATCCACCCACCCTCCAGTGGGTAGCACAAATGGATTTTGACTGCTACAGATTACTTCACGAAGTGGGTGGAGGCCATTCCTGCACAAAACTCCACAGACACGGTGATCATAAAATTCATGGAAGAGAACATTATCTCCAGGTTTGGATGTCCTGCTAGAATAGTCACAGACAATGCCCAGGCTTTCAAATATGCTAAAATGGTGAATTTTTGTCAGCAATATAACATTACTCTGGGCCACTCCACAGCTTACTACCCACAGGGAAATGGTTTGGTAGAATCATCAAACAAAACGCTGGTCAGAGCCCTAAAGAAGACAATAAATGAAAATCAGAGGAACTGGGACTCCCAACTGAAGTTTGCTCTGTGGGCAAACAGGATAACCAGTAAAAGAGAAACGGGAAGATCTCCTTATGAACTGGTATACGGACGGGCAGCTGTATTCCCTATACAGTTAGCTTTACCTGTTGCTCGTTTCATGCAGGAGACTCAGGAAGAACCGGATGATATGACCAGAAGAATCAATCAGTTGATTGAACTTGAAGAAACGCGGATTCAGGTGAACCAGAAACTTGTGGATTACCAGGAGAAGATGAAAGAATTGTTTGATCAGCATACAAAGGATAGAAAGCTGCAGGTGGGAGACTTAGTTCTCAGGTGGGATGTGCGAAGGGCCGATAAAGGTAAGCATGGTAAATTTGACCCCCTTTGGTTCGGCCCCTTCAAGATTGCAGAGCAGGGTGGAAATAATACATTTAAGCTGGAGAATTTACAGGGAGATCTGTTGGAAGCCCCTGTAAACGGGCAATTACTCAAACCATATTTCCAATTCTGAAGCAGGCTGAAAAGGCCTGACTGTATTATATTGTATATTAGTTGCTGTTTTTCATTTTCTTATCATAGATTATGCATGAGTCATGATGATCTGTACAGGGCAAAGCTCCAAAAACCGAAAAGTGTTGTTCAAAGAAGATGTACAGGTGGTCCGCGTAGTTCTCGACACGTTCAGGGACAAACGTGCCGTCCCCAGGTGGAGCCAATGTTGTTCAATCCTTAGCATTAGCCACGGGAGTACCAAAAGGACGAACAGGCCTCATATTGAAGTTTTATATCAAGTGGCAAGTATTAAACTAAATCGAGCCGAAAAGAGAAAAGGTGGTGAAACACACACATTAAAACCAATTGACAAACAGCACTAAGCGGTGAAAGGCGGAATAATAAATGAACATCAAATACAAAAGTAAAGGGGATGCGGCACTATATGTCAACCGATATATTATTAAGGGCCCCGGGTTATGTACGAAGGTGTATGGAGAAAGTCCGAGGGGGTCGAGCCGCGGGGAAAGGACGAGACCCATACCCCCGCGGACTTACGACACGTGGCACGACAAGGTCTCACGGTAGAAAAGAGATGTTAAGGGTGGGCCGCGGGATGTGATCTCGTGGCAGAGTAAAGAGGGACCCGCACAGTTGAGAAAGACAAGTGTTAGTTCGGAGAAGGAAATCATGCGCGATAAAGGTTGGACAGCGTATGTGGATAAAAGGTAAGTTAAGTCCATTAGGTCAGCTGGTACTAAGACCCGTGCCAGCTTTAACCCGACACGAGGCGCTCACCTACACCTTGATATACCCAATCCCCACGCGCCACGTGTCTCAGTGTCAGTGTCCTTACGACACTTTCCTTCTGTCATCTTACTTATCCACCTTTTTACCTCGAACAGTTTACCCCAGTAGTAACAAACGCCCATATTTCTCTCCTCCCATATTTCTCTCCGGTAAAACGTCACAGGTGTTGTTTTCTACGGCGAATACGAGTGGGGAAGAGCGCTGCAGTATATCCGAATCCTTGTCGGGGTCCCCGCGTCGCTTTCCGAACATTGTGCCCTCGATGAGATATTCCATTTAAGTTTCCTCTTTTCTTTCTCTTTTGAAATTCTTAATATATCAGCCATGGGAAGAGGAACGCCAAAACGGGCACAGGAAACCCCCAACTCCAGTGAGTCAGAATCCTCCCTGATTTCGAACCCCTCTCGACTTACGATCCGGAATACGTGACCCAAAATGCCCTTTTGATATCCGCAATGTCAAGCCCCTGCTTTTTGGCCGTCACTGCAAGGATGCCGACCGTTTTCGTGTTGTCGCGTCGGGCTTCTATCATCATATCACCCCCCAGGTCCATTCCTGTGTCGACTTCATCATCTGGCTCAGAGACTCCTACAATGCACATCGGGACGCTTTCGTTTCTCCCCAGGGAAACATAATCCTTTCCCTTTCCCCCGATGTTATCAGACAGGCCCTCCGTTTCCCTTCCAGTGACGCATACTTCAGTTTCAAAGATGAAACCTTGCTCGCTCAGTTCAATAAACTGTCAAGAGAATCCCGTCGTGCCTTCATATCCTCCATAACCATCGACCAGGCCACTGCCCTGCCTTCATTGGAGCCTTTTTCACTAAGCTTATTTGCCGAAGAAGTTCGACCTGTTCTGTCTCTCATCGCTGGCCTTTTGGGGGTAGGAAGCCCGGAAGACATTTCTTCAGTATGCATTCGCTTTTTGTGGCTCATGTCACAGAATGGGGTTATATTGGACATTCCAGGCTTTCTCTCCTCGCCCATCCTGGCCCAATTTCAGGGGCTCGCCCAAGCCCGAAAGTTTCGCTTCTGCTCCTTGGTGTTCTACCTCTTCTTGTTCCAGCATGCGGATAAGTTCAACCATTTGGGGTTAGATAGGATGTACTTTGAGAATTCCCAACCCAGACCAGTCTTCGATTGGAATTGCTCTGTCCGCCAGTTACCTAGGGGAGAGGGTTATGCCAACTTCGTGAACACCTTCATGTCTATTTCCTACACTATCATTCACGACGCGCCTTCCCCTAGGGTTTTCCCAGAGATGAAACGCTGGCTGCAAACTGGGAAATACCAGTGCACTGGTGATTGGTTCCTGTCTGAAGATTTCTTGCCATAGTCCTATGGAGCAGAAGTTGTCTCTTAGGCTACCCGACTTTCCGTCCAAACGAGTTCTACGCCCTCGGGTGTCAAGCAAGCCCTCGAAAGCTGACCGACTCCATTTTTTCTACTGCTAAGAAAAGCTACATCTTAAGGCTTCTGTCCAATTATTCCTTGTGGTAAACTCTAGATATGCCACCAATTCATACAGAAAAAATGTTGCGAACATGGACTGAAGTTGGAAAATTTGGGCTAATGGCTTATGGGAGATCATTTCAAATAAAAAGCAGAAACAGGTCTACGCCTTACATTCATGAGTCCAGGCCATTTCTGGAGTGGAGGGCTAACATTGAAGTTTGGCCTACGTTTTCGCAGATGGAGACGGACTCGTCTGCTACAGGAGGAGAGGAAGAAGTGAAAAAGGGCACAGATGAAACAGAGGAAGTACCCGGAAGCGGCCACCACCACCACCCGAAGGCGGAGGTGGTCACTAGCGGCGAAGTCATCGGAGGAAGGGATAATGTTGGAGCCTTTCATGAATTGGTCAATTCGATAAGACAGGCGGGTATAGTAGTATTGAGAGACGGTGTCTTATCCTTAAATACAGCTGAAGTCACGCAAAGCCATCGTCGAACCCACTCCATCCAGGGCCAGGCCCCGAAAGGGGAGCGGAAAAAGGAAAGCATGCAGAGGCAGAGATACGAGGACGAATTAGGAGGATTCGTTGAGAAATATCATACGAGGCTCACTTCTATAAATGCGGGGCAAAGAAAACTTTGGTGCGTCTATGACGGAGGCCATCTGGACCCAAATTCGAACGTTCGTTATAAGGTGCTTGAATTAGCTATTGATATGCGAAGTCGGTACGGGACATAGTGACTGTTCCAAACAATCTGCGACATGATGAAAGACAAGCTATCACAGATCACCCTCGCACTAAGGAAGACAGAACAGAAATATGAACAGCTGAGGGATTCCTTTACAGCGAAACAGAATGCTTGTCGGGCCAACGCATATCAGGTGCGTGTTCTGGAGGACCAAATTAAAAATTCGGATGAAGGAGGGAAAGGTTCACAAGCAGCCCTTATAGCTAAGTTGCAGAAATATATCACAGCTGCTAAGAAACAGGCTCGTATACCGGGTTCACATCCGGTACAAACTGCTGAATTGGTGCGGGTAGAAGAAGAGAAAAATGAACTGTCTGCTAGGCTTTTCAGGGAAAGAGAGGAGAAGGAAAGGATGGCTAAAAGGATTGAAGAGCTAGAGAGCAGAGCCACGGAGCTACAGACCCGGTGGGATGCACACAGTTGCCATGCGGCCGAAACATCAAGCGGAACTGGTTCAGCGACAGCACAACTATCCACAGCTATGGCTGAGATCGAAGTGTTGGAGAAGCAAACATCCACCGCCAAGCAAAAGGTCGCAGAGTTGGAGGGCGCCCTGGCTGAAAAGGCCAGAGCAATTGAAGGACTACAAAGAGAAGTTGAGGAAGGAAAAAGGGTCACGGCTGAGCAACAACAAACCATTGCCGAGTTGAAGAGTCGAGCAAAGGGGAATCTCACCCTGCTCGAGGCCAGAAGTTTAATATGGTCAGACATAATTACGGCAGTAACCGAGCAGTGGGAATTCCTGACGATGATGGGGGAGCTCAAGTCCACCCTTCCCTATCTAAATAGAAGGTTGCAGGAGGCAGGGAGTAATCTGTCAAATAGAGCTCAACACGTCGCCGACTACATCTCTTTTCTTTATGCGCTAAGGGCGAACGACTTGGGGAAACATGGCATCCCCAGTCGATTTATGGAAATCAACGAGTGTCAAAAGATTATTGATAAGGAGGAAGCCCGAGTAGCAGCTTCAAGGGTCCTTCAACAGGTGGCTGACAGTGTTGAACAATTCAGCAAGGTATGGAGTGAGATCATCTCAGCCGGACTCCCTTCCTGTTGGGAACCAAATGCCCCTGTCGTGCTTATGCTCCCAGATCAATACACAGCACGTTTGCAAACGGAAAGGTATCGGTCAGACCTCCAAATGGGGAAAGCGACTCAGCTCAAGGCCACTACCATCGTCACAGTTCTCAATAAGGAGTTTAGTCTCCTTCACATGATCAGATATCGGCTCCCAACTAAGGCAAGCATTCACACCCTTGGCGAAGCGTTTATCAGAGTGGAGAAGCTCTCAACAATGCCAGAACCGACTTCCGAGAGCCAGCAGAGATTGACTCAGTTCATGAGTCAGCATGCTAGTTCCTCTGCCAGCGTGCCTCCTCCAGCATCCGCAACGGCCTCAACTCAGCAGCACTCATGACATTTCAGCTTACTCATGACATGGCCTAAACGGCTTTTTTTTACTTTCATTTAGTTATGTTTTTCAAATTTCCGAGTGGGTTGTTTCTCCCCCACTCTTGCACTTTTACTTTTACATCAAACATTGGTCTAAGTTTTTGTTTTAAGATTGGCCCGGGGCCTGTTTATGCATGATGGGAGGGCTGTTTCCTCCATCATGAAATTTTGTTGTTCTGATAATGACTTTTAACAAATTTTGTTCATGCGAAGAAGATATTTCCTCAAAAATATCTTCTCGCTGAGAGGTACAGGAATCCTATATAAGACAGAGAAAAGAAGAGAAAAAGGTTCCAATTCTTCAGAAGAAACTAACTGTGTAAAGATTTTCTGTGTGTGTTTCGTAATGACTCAAATGCTAATGTGAAGAGCCCGTCGGGTTTCAATGATAAGGAGTTACACTTTAAAGAGGATTCTGGACTTGTTTTATGGTAGTGTGTGATTTTCTCCTGCTTATTGCAATGTCGTTGTTCATTTCATTTACATCCATGTCTCTGGTGTTATATTCTGGAATGCGAGTGTCCCGTTGTTTTTGATATAAATTTATCTCTCTGATACTTATATCATTAGCTTCCTGGTACTTTAAAATAGCTCAGATATAATACAGTGTTTCATCTTCCATTCATACATATTTCTGCTATATTGGCTATTACGAAGTGCTATTGATGAAAGTTGCCTGCATATATGGATTCTTAGTCGTATAAGCCCATTATATGCTGCGAAACTCTTCTTTGTGTTGTCTTCCTGATAGTTAGTATCTCCTCTTTCTATACAGCTCATTACTCATCGTTATATATACCTTTTTCTGCCATATACCATGAATCCGGCCCTGTTTACTGTGAATTGCCTTAAAGTTGTCTGATACAGCAGTGTTTGAGTATAGCATTTCATTCGTTCAGTATTACTCTTTGATGCTTCAAACTATCGGAAGTTTTGGTCCCACTCAAGTGTTATTTTCTGTTTGTAAACAAGTAGTATGAGAGCTCAGTCTTGTTAAAGTGCTAAACGCTGTTTTAAATCCTCTTCTCTCTATACATTATAAGATGTCCTAGGCACTGGTCTATAGCAACTCTAGGCTGTCTCTAGGAGCTACAACATGTGGTGTTGCCCATTGGGTTAACAAATGCGCCAGCGACATTTATGAGGTTAATGCATGGTATATTTCACCCTTTCATGGATAACTTTGTACTCAGATTTATTGATGATATTTTACTCTATTCTAAGAACCAGGAAGAACATAGAGAACATCTAAGGATTGTGCTAGAAATGTTAAGAAAACACCAGCTATATGCTGAGTTTAACAAATGTGATTTCTTCAAAAAAGAAATCCAATACTTAGGCCATGTTATTTCAGCAGACGGGATTGTTGTTGATCCAGAGAAAATCAAGACAATCATGGAATGGAGAGTTCCCCAAAATGTGGCAGATATCTGGTCCTTTATGGGATTGGCTGGTTACTATCGAAGATTCATTGAGGGATTCTCCAGAATTGTTTTTCCAATCACCTCTTTGCAGAGAAAAGGAAAAGTCTTTAAGTGGACTATTGAGTGTTAGAATAGCTTCGATAGGTTGAAGCAGCTATTGACCATTACACCAATGTTGAGGGTAGCTGATCCCAACAAAGAATTTGAAGTGTGTACAGACACTTATAAAGAGGGAATTGGGGCAGTTTTATCGCAGGAAGGAAAAGTAGTGGCTTATGAGTCAAGAAAGTTGAAAGAGCATGAGTAAATATATTCAGCTTATGATCTAGAGTTAACAACAGTAGTACATGCACTCTGGGTATGGAGACACTACCTACCGGGAAATAAGTTTTCACTAAAAACTGATCATAGTAGTCTAACCAGCTACTTCAAACAAGCCGATTTAAACTCCAGACAAGCAATATGGAATGACTTCCTAAGTGAATTTGATATGGACATTCAGCACGTGAAGGGTAAGAAAACCGGGTGGCGGATGTCTTAAGTAGGAAGCTGCATTGTATTTATGAGCTTTATTATAATCAGCTTGAATGCAAATTCTTGGATCAAGTGAAAGAGGAAGCACAGAAGGATCCTGAATACCAATTCCTATGGCAGCGAATGGAAGAGGCCAGAAAGTAAGGAAACACTTCTGAATATGGAGTTAATAAAGAACAAATGCTAACCTTTAGAGGAAATCTATATGTACCAAACCATGTGGACCTAAAGGAGCTAATCATGAATGAATATCATTGAAGTAATTATGCACAACACTCAGGATACCAAAAAACGTTAACTGCTATTAGAAAAATATATTTCTAGCCTGGTATGCGTAGAAACATTGTTGAATATTTAAACAAATCTTTGGAGTGTCAACCGGTCAAGGTGGAACATAAGTGTCCCGCAGGATTGTTGCAACCCATACCAATACCTGAATGGAAGTGGGAGGTCATATCCCTAGACTTCATTACAGGTTTACCATGGTCAAAAAGGCATGTCAATGACTCCATCATGGTGGTGATCGATAGGTTGAGTAAGTCTGCACATTTTATACCTGTATAGTCTACTTACAAGACTATACAGATAGCAGATATTTTTATGAGAGAAATATTCAGACTATAAGGAATTCCAAAGACTGTTATTTCAGACAGAGATGTGAAGTTTACTTCAGCGTTCTGGAAAACTTTGTTTATAGGTCTGGGGACCCAAATAAAATTTAGCACTATATCATCCCCAGACGGATGGTCAAACAGAACGGGTAAACCAAGTTTTGGAAGTCATGTTGCAGATGTACGTGATGCAACAGCGAACCAAGTGGGAAGATTATTTACACCTGGTTGAATTTTCTTATAACAATGCCTATTAGGAGTCCCTTAAGATGAGTTATTTCGAAGCTCTATATGAGAGGAAATGTCGCACACCCATAAATTGGAGCAGCCCCGAAACGAAATTAATGTTGGGACTAGAAATGTTGACTAAAATGGTATCGGAGGTAAAGAAGATCAAACAAAACTTGAAAGCTGCACAAGATCAACAGAAGATATATGCAGATAAGAAGACGACTTATCAATAATTCGAAGTGGGTGATCATGTGTATGTGAGGATTAAACCCAAGAAGAGTACCTTGAGGTGGACCTCTTGTGCCAAGTTAGCCCCCAGGTTCTGTGGACCCTTCCAAATTTTTGAAAGGGTAGGACCTGTGGCATATCAGCTGGCTTTACCCAGCCACATTCGGGTACACAATGTGTTTCATGTGTCCCTGTTAAAGTGATATGTGCATGATCCGAAGCACGTAATTCATTGGTAGAATATTTAGGTAGGATAGAATCAGAAAATCCTAACTTGAAGTATGAATTCTTTATGAAAATTTGACATGAAACTTTGTTGTTTGCAGGTAGAGTCGGACGACGAGTTTCTAGTAGAGCCTCAACACATACTCGACAAGAGAGAAATTATGCTCCGGAAACGAGTCATCACCCAGGTTAAAGTGCAGTGGAAGCACCTCAGCCAGGATGAAGCTACTTGGGAGGATGAGGGATTTGTGCATGAGGCTTACCCAGAGCTATTTTTTGAGCTGGAGTGAAACACTGAGGATAGTGTTACTTCCAGGGGGAAGAGTTGTAACAGTTGAATTTGGCATTAACTAGTTGTTAACTAGTAATCTGACATTTTAGTTATTATTTCTTTTAAAAACAAAACTAAGACAATTATCATTTCTGGAAATTTGAGTATACCTGTAGATGTTATTCTCCACGATTCATCCAAACACTAAGCTAGAAAACACAAGAAATTGCAAGGTTTAAGACACAGTGTCTATATTTGCAAAAGAGTAAAAGCTACTTGAGGAAAGCCGGAAAACAAATAATGCTTTGAACGGAATAAGGCTTTTACCTGAGTTGTGCAAAATGAAGCCATCGGGAATGGAACCAGTAAACTTGCAACGACGACGAAGGTTGAATCCCTGCCAGAAACCCGGAGCAGTAAGGATGGAGACACCAAATTCTTTCTCATGGGTAAACCTTCCATATTGCAACCCATGGGCCGCTCGCCAATGGGAACTCCGCAAGCTGTGAGGGTTCTCATTTCCACAGACAGAGCCAGTCATCTATATCGCGGCACCAAACTTACAGAGGCAAAGTAAAATCCCGAAGCAAGAGCCAAGACCAATGAAGTATTACTTAGGGTTTCTACGGAAGTAACAAGTCATTCCCACCGTTGTGTTAATCGTTGATCTCCAGGATATCAAGAGATGAGAATTGTGGCAGGTGGCCATTGAAATCCGCACCCAATCCACAAATAATCACACAGCGATTGAAGTATTTATTCGGCAAGACAAAACACATTAAATTGTCAAGATGTGCCATCACAAGGCCGTGATATTCACGGTCCATAAAAATAAGCTCATAAATGCACTGATATGGTAGGTGATTATTGCTATCATAATGTTAAAGCTTAGGGTTAGTAAAACATATGCGTAAGAACCTTTGAAAACATACATATGTAATGTATAAAGTGATAATTATATCTCAGCCCAAAACTACTAGTGGAAACGTTGTACGGAGAGTTATATATTTTTGTGTTAAAATTTTAAACCTTTATGGTAATTTTTAAAGTGATTTAAAGAATTATGTAAGGCTATTTTTATGTGATCCAGTTTTGATTATATGTTATAAAGTTTTGACTAACGGTAGAGTAAAAAAATTAGCCATAGAGTAAGAAGTAAAAAAACAAAAAATTGGTATGAGTTATGTGCTTTGGAAGAGCGTGTTCATGGAGAGGGTGTATGTTTTACTAAGAATATGGTAATTTTGAAAATGATTGAGTTTTATGATTTTTTGTTTTTGTTTTGAGATGTAAAGTATGAACAATATTTATTTTTTTAGTTAAGTTATTAGATATAATAGATAATAGATCAGTTTAAACTTTATTAATTTTCATTGGTTTATAATTTTATGAGATGGTTAAAAACTTAGTTTTTTTTATAGGTAGGTTGAGATTATTAAATAAATATTTTGATTGTAATCGAAAAATATTACTAAATGTAAAAATAATATATATATATATATATATATATATATATATATAATTAATTAATTAATTAATTAATGAGTAATATGTCTATATTACGTTAAGTGTATATATATATATATATATATAATGAGTAATATGTCTATATTACGTTAAGTGTACGGAAAATGGGGAAAAAGGAGCGAAGAAAGAAAATTAATTGATAAAAAGGGTGTTCGGTTAAGTCATTTATCAAGTTCCAATTTTTTCACGGGCACAAAAAAAATTATTGGAGACAAGTCGTAAAATATTGCACATGGCGTCTCAAATGCATTAGAAAAATACTCGTTAGATTATGCATAATTCTCTTAATTATTTTTTAGATTGTTTTTTATTATAATAAGAATTTATGTTTATAAAACGTATTTATAATAATATAATATAATTATATTTATATGTTTATTTTGGGATAGTTTTTAATACATATTTATGTGTTTTAACATTTTAATTTAATTATCAGTTATTTTGAAGTAGATGGTAGAAACTTAATCTCTATATAAATGGTAATCATTAATGAACAATCATCTTCAAAGTAGTTATATATATATATATATATATATATTTTTTTAATTAAATTGATTAATTAAAAAAAATGACATATGAACTAATGTGCAATTTTTTGAACATGTGGTATTGATAAGTCATGGTATTGGCCCATAATATTCTAACAAAGTCTATTTACAAATTACCATCTCCATGGTAAAGTGGATGTATATCTTCATGATTAAAAATCTTGTTCCATATTTTTTTAAATCTATATATGCTTAACTTATATATTAATTTTTTCATAATAATAATAATAATGTTATAATTTCCTTAATTACGTCGTAGGCGTCTTTATTTGAAAAGAACTTTCCTAATTGCCATCCTGTCTTGATATGCAACCTCCGATCAAATGTTAGACGATTAAACATTTATAGGTCGTTGGATTAATAATCAGTAAAAACAGTTAGAGAAAAGTTGGATTAATAATCAGTAAAAACAGTTAGAGAAAAGTCGTTATGGCAATGCTAGATGAAGCTATTCCATGGATCCCACTGCATCCTAGCACGCAACAGTTAGAGGCAACGCTGTGGAAGGAGATTCCGTGCACTGCTGGCGCAGATTTGTCTGCTACACCATCATCACTAGTCTTCAATAGAAATGCTTATTTGATTCTCCAGTCTTAATCCATCATTTAATGTCTAATGACTTCCAATTGCTAGGTTGGTTTCCGTTTCAGGTTTTTTTATTTCAATTTTTGTCCTCTGGTGTTTGGCTTTGCTCAAAGTTGAATGCTTGATTGCCTCTTTATTTAACTTTGTCAGATATAAAACTTGGAACAAGCATCTTTCAGTTTGCTCAGACATTATAGCTGTGCTTCAATCTGGAATTGAAGCAACGTTTAAGAATGGAAAGCTTAAGTCACAGAAGCTGTTCTTGCACATTATCAACATGAATAATGTTTTTTTGTTTCGAGGTAAATTCCCTTTGTAAAGCTAGAAACTGTAAATCTTTTTGAATGTCTAATGACTTCCAATTGCTAGGTTGGTTTCCATTTCAGGCTTTGTTATTTCAATTTTTGTCCTTTGGTGTTTGGCTTTGCTCAAAGTTGAATGCTTGATTGCCTCTTTATTTAATGTTGTCAGATAGAAAACTGGGAACAAGCATCTTTCAGTTTTCTCAGACATTATAGCTGCAGCGTTTAAGAATGGAAAGTTGAAGTCACAGAAGCTGTTCTTGCACATTATCAACATGAATAATGTTTTTTTGTTTCGAGGTAAATTCCTTTTGTAAAGATAGAAACTGTATATCTTTTTGAGATGAAAGTGACCTTTGCATGCTAATTTCCAGTTCTTGGCATTAGCCATTCTTACCTGTTAACTTTGTTATGAATTAAGTTGTATTCTGTAAACCCTCATCTTCTGAGAACAGTATCTTTGGGCTGGTTTGGCTATTATTCAAAGCCTTTGCCAGAAACACTACATGCCCGCTTTTATCTTTTATCGTGTGATTTCTCCATTCTGCAGCATTTTTTCATTTCATATTTACTTGTTGCATCCTGGATTGAACTCACTATTGCACGCAGTAAAGGGTTTGTTCCAGATAGGGCGGGAAAAATTTGTTGACATCTACCTCAGGATTTGGTTTTGAAAATGTTCCCATAAACTGTTAGTTAAAGAATCACTTGTAGGTATTTTAGGCAAATGCATCATAAATTAGATTATTATTACATACATATTTTTGATATACATATAAATTGAAAAATATGTATAAACTAATTTATGTGTAGGGAATGAAAAATATATATATTATAATACCAATAATTAAATTATAACAATAAGATTTTGTTAAATATTAAATATTAATGGTTATAATATTTTTTTTATATGTGGAATTAAATATTTAAATATTTCAGTGTGCAAAGTAGGGAGGAATACTGCGAGTGGAGGGTAGGTCGAAGGGCCTTATATGAAAGAATAGGTATTATTTTATCGTTGAATTAATGAAAATAGATATTCCAATGTGCAAAGTAGTGAGGAAAGGAAAGAGTATATTTTAAATGGTCTGGAAGAGGATTGAGAAGAGATTTCCAACCAGCTTGGCGGGCATAGAAGGAATAAATGTTGTGAAATTTCTTGGGAGCTTTCTTTCCATGGCGGTTTCAAATTTCAAAACTAATTCATATATTTTTATTAATTAATATTATTAAAATATTTAAATATAACAAAACTATATAAACCAATAAATATTATCAATTTATATATCCAACCATCCACTTAGTCGATGTCACCATTCACATCCTTGAATCGGTTGGCTATTAGTTGTTATGGGAGACTGTGGGTGACCGTTCAATTACGGCATGGTTTGTAAATATTTTTGCCTTTTGGCATGTTAAGAATTTTAATACAAATCAACAGCCCAATTTTGGCTTGTGAAATGGTATGTAGAGTTTTGGGTAAAATTATATGTGTGAAAATAAGTCTTTACGAAGAAAATGTTTTTAAAAAATATTTTTTATTTAAAAAAAAGAAATATTTAAATGTAAAATGATATGTAATTTTTTTATAGTATTTTTATTTCAAAACAACTCTCTTAATCGTTATGGTGTATCTTTTTGCACCATCAAATGAAATGTTTTAGGCCATGCATCTACAACCTCCTTTTACTTAACCACATTCTTAATTGTCATGTGCATTCTTTGCCCAACAAATGTTTTAGGCCATGCATCTACAACCTCCTTTTGCTTAACTACATAACTAATTCTCTAACCTCTACCAATATCTCTTCCTCTCCATATGATATGCAACGTCTAATACATAAAAGTCAATGGCAGAATATGGATTTTTATATGTCATGATTATTTTCCAATTTAATTCTTACAGCGTTTCCTTTGCAACATCAGGTGCAATTGCTAGATAATTTGAGAATCCAAATCAAATTGAAATTTTCAATAAAAATTAATATCTCGTTTAAAAAATTAATAACACCATTAACGTCCTTAAAAAAAAATTAAATTATGATCTCCATCTTACACATACTAGGTACTCTATACCAAAAAGATGACATAGGTTGTGAACATTTTGTTTTGGGAACTAACTTTATTTATTTATTTAATTTATTTTTTTATATAGATATATGTGAAGTTGATATAGACATAAATTAGTTGACATATATTTTCAAATAGTTTATTTAAATCTTTTATTGAAATATTTTTAAAAAATTATAAAATTCAAACCTCTTATTCACACGTATTATATTATATCATAAACTAAATAAACATGCATAACATATTCATTTTTGTTTTTTAATTATAAATCAACATTATATTTTATTTTAATTTTAAAAGAGACACGTGTCAACTTCACATTGAGCATAGACAAAATTACACATCTCCTATACTTATTGAATTGTTTTAAATGACACATTGTTAACTTAAGATTTATTAATATATTTTTTTTTTGAGTGAGTTATGTGTTAATTCTTATTTATACCAGCCTAAATCCATCTTAATTCTAGATCTATCAAGGGCATATACGGATCTTAATTCTAGATCTATCAAGGGCATATAGGGATCAAATATCTTGAGGTGCAAACCTCTTTTTTTAGTGCAAAATTTGAGGAAATGTTTGCACCTCGAGATTTGATCCCTCTCTGCTTGATACATCCGGAGTTAAGATGGATCTAGGTTGGTTTCAGTTGATAGATCTGGAGTTAAATATCTTGAGGTGAAAACCTTTTTTTTTAGTGCAAAACTTGAAGAAAAGGTTGCACCTCGGGAGATTTGATCCCTCTAGGCTTGATAGATCTGGAGTTAAGATGGATCTAGGTTAGTTTCAGTTGATAGATCCGGAGTTAAAATGGATCTAGTTTGGTTTTAGTTGTGTGCAGCAAGAAAATCTATCGAAGATATCATTAATTTTATCAATAATATGTCAATATATCTAATATTAATATAATCATTTTAAATATGTTAAATATGTTTGATAGTAACCTGGTCATTTTAATTTTAAATTTTCTTAGTTACCTCATTTTATTGAGATGATAAATATTGTTAACTTTAATGATGAAAAATGATTAAATAAAAAATTTGAATGCAACCTGAAAATAATAGTGTTGAATGATAGAAAATGTGAATAATAAGAACATAGTCAATTACAAATAGTCTTCATTGTGATCAATCTCAAACTACTTTCTTCTATTATTCTTATTGTCACCCTTTAGTTTTATCATCTTTCCATATGGATTATATGAAAAGGACAATTTAAATCGTAAATCATTTAAATCTTTAGCTCGACTTGTTGTAGTAAACATCATACCATGTCTCTCTTTCTCTTCAATATTAATAGGTTGAATTATAATAACACATAATCATTATACATTGTCAATATTGTTTTTTGCTGACACTAAAATCAATGCACACTATTAATCCAATCACTTTAAAATTAATGTACCATTATACATTCAATTACATCAAATGAGAAATCAACATCTACACTGAAATCAATGCATCTAATGTAAACAATCAAATAGGACTAGAAATCAACATCTACACTCAAATCAATTTAACTAGTGCAAGTAAGAAAATAGGATTAGAAACCAATATCTACACGGAAATCAATGCATTTAGTGCAAGTAATCAAATATGATTAGAAATCTCCATCTACACTAAAATCAATGCATTTAGTGCAAGCAATCAAATAAGATTAGAAATCATCTACATTGAAATCAATGCATCTAGTGCAAGCAATCAAATATAATTGAAAATCACCATCTACACTGAATCAATGCATTTAGTGCAAGTAATCAAATAGGATTAGAAATCATTTACAGTGAAATCAATGCATTTAGTGCAAGAAATAAAATATAATTAGAAATCAACATCTACATTGAAATCAATGCATCTAGTGCAAGCAATCAAATATAATTGAAAATCACCATCTACACTGAATCAGTGCATTTAGTGCAAGTAATCAAATAGGATTAGAAATCATTTACAGTGAAATCAATGCATTTAGTGCAAATCACCATCTACACTGAATCAATGCATTTAGTGCAAGTAATCAAATAGGATTAGAAATCATTTACAGTGAAATCAATGCATTTAGTGCAAGAAATAAAATATAATTAGAAATCAACATCTACATTGAAATCAATGCATCTAGTGCAAGCAATCAAATAGGATTAGAAATAAACATATACACTTAAATCAATGCATTTAGTGCAACTAATCAAATAGGATTAGAATTCATCTACATTGAAATCAATGCATCTAGTGCAAGAAATCAAATATAATTAGAAATCAATGTCTACACTAAAATCATTTCATCTAGTGCAAGCAATCAAATAGGATTAGAAATCACCATCTACACTGAAATTAATGCATCTATCTATCAATCTCTCTCTCCCTCCCTCCCTCTCTCTGTCTCTCTCTTCTTCCCTCTCTTCACCTTCCATCTATATCTTTATCTTCCCCTTCTCTCCCTCTCCCCCACTTCTATCTCTCTTTCCTCACGTTGTCCTCTCTCGCTTTCTCTCCATCTTCTTTATCACTCCCTCACTCTCTCTCCACCTTTCTCTCTCTATGTCTTTCTTCTTACCTCCCTCTCTCTCCCCTTCCAACTCCATCTCTATTTCCCTCCCTCTCTTAACTCTCTCACATCATCTCTCTTCTTTCTTCTCCCACCTCTCTCTCTCTCTTCACCATCAAACTATTATTATATCCCTCCCTCTCTCCTTCTCTCTCCATATCTCCTTATTTGTTTCTTCATCTCACCCCCAAACATACACAGTCTCTCTCTCTATATATATGTGTGTGTGTGTGTGTGTGTGTGTGTTCCTCCCTCTTTCATTCTCTTTCCTTTTCCCCCCCTCCAACTCCATCTCTCTATCCCTCCCTCTCTCCTCTTCTCTCTCAGGCCCTCTCTCTTGTCCTTTCTATCTCCTCCCACCCCTCTCTCCCTCTCTCTTCTTTGCATCCCTCTCCCTCCCTTACCCTTCTCTACCTCTCTCACTCCTCTCCATATCTCTCTCTCCATTCATCCTCTCCCATGTCCTTCAGTGTGTCTCCATCTCTCCCTTATCACTCCCCCTATCTCTCCACCTATATCACTCTATGTCTTCACTCTACATATTTGTTCTTACCTCCCATATATATCTAGAGTTAATATATATCATGATATATTAATATATATTATAATATAACAAATTTATTATTGTATTAATCCAAAGTTATTAAATTTAATAATATTAATATTATAATATATTAATATATTTATTAATAATAATAATAATCTTTTAATATTAATATTAGGGTTAATAATGTTTTTTTTCTATGGTATTAATAATAATTTGTCCCATGGTATTTGGACCATATGCTTCACCTAAATAAAACCTCGTTTTTGAGTGTTTATAAATACAAAGAAGATTGTGGAGTAAATATAAAAAGAGGTTTTATTTATTTACCATACCTCTAGTTTATTTATACTTTTAATTATTTACCATATCTCTTTTATTTACCATGGTATTTGGCCCACAAGCTTGGTATATAATTAGATGTTGATTTCTAATCCTATTTGACATATTTTTATTTATTTATCATACCTCTTTATACCTCTTTTATATTTATTTATTTACCATACCTCTCCTATAAATATGGTATTTTTCCCATGGTATTTAGCCCATGGTATTATTAATAATTTTTCCCATATATTTGGCCCATAATCTTTACATAAATAAAACATTTTTTGAGTTTTCTTAAATATAAAGACGTTAATGGAGTAAATATAAAAGGAGGTTTTATTTATTTACCATACATCTAGTTTATTTACCACACTTCTGGAGTAAGTATAGAAATAGTTTTTATTTATTTACCATACCTCGAGTTTATTTATATTTTTATTTATTTGTCATTTACCATATCTCTTTTTTTAGTGTTCCTAAATATAATTTCGCTTAAGAGGGAGATATCATTATTATAAATATATTGATTATAATTGAGTCGACATCTACCCTATACTGGGTTGTAGACATCTACCCTATACTGGGTTGTAGAGAGCCCCTCTCGACGCAATCAGAGCGAGATATGTGTTAATTCTAATTTGTATTATAATTTTAGAAATTTTCTTCTTTTTCTTTTTATAGTTTAAAGAGATATGTGTTACTAAAGAGTGGATATATTTATTGAATTAGTTAGTGATCTAGGAGGATCCTCGAATTGCTCCAAGTTCAAAGGTCTCACTTGTTCCCAGAAGCGAGATATGTGTTAATTCTAATTTGTATTATAATTTTAGAAATTTTCTTCTTATTTTTTTATAGTTTAAAGAGATAAGTGTTACTGAAAAGTGGATATATTTATTGAATTAGTTAGTGATCTAGGAGGATCCTCGAATTGCTCCAAGTTCAAAGGTCTCAATTGTTTCCAAAAATAGCACCAAGTTGTAGTGCTCGTCGGGTTGAATCCAACATTACCTTCAGTTTCTCATTTGGCCTCCAGATGAAGAGGAAACTGCTCATTGAATTTTATGGCAAATAAGTGAAAATGGAGCTTAATGGCGATGTGGCATTCACGCAGTTCAACACGTGGCAGTGGTCAAGTCATCGGCCCAAAGTTCATTTTTTTGGGTTTGATTGATAGGAAGGTGCATATATTAAGGTGTGGGTGCATTAATGTGTTCATGGTGAGTTTTGTAAACAAATGCAACAAACCATATATGCCTAAGTTCAAACTATATGGTGGGCACAAAATGTGATATGATATAAAAACTATGGTTTCAAAACCATATAACTAAATATCACAAATATTAAAAAGGGTGGAGTTTTAAACTTATGGTAAACATACCTTAAAATCAAAGGTTAGTGTTGGAGCAGATATATGTGTCACGGTGGCATGATGAGGTATGCAGACCATTCGGCGCAGAGTCAACCACAAATGGCGGGGTAAAAGTTTTGTGTGACAGCGTGGACGTGCCACTGCATGGTGCAAACAAAGTGCCAAGAGGATTAGTGGTGGAGTTAAATTTTAAAACAACGATGAACCATGGTGCACCAGACAGGTACAGTCACTTCGGATCAGTTCAACAGTTTTCTACGAAGCCTATACACGTTAGCGAACAGTCGAGGGTTAGGTGCCACGAGTTGCCAAACCATGGTTATCACGTCAGCACCGGAGCTGAAGTTATGAAATGGTTATAAATTGGTATTTTTCGAGGTCATGGTTTTAAATACATTGGTTATATATGTTATAAATAGCGCGGAGACTATGATATAGTTAACGTATAGTTACACCTTTCATTAAAAACTTTGCGCCTAAGTTATATATCGTATTAATGATATATGGTTTATGGATGCACTAAGTTAAGGTTTTCACATTGTGTTTTAATGTAATTGCACCGAGAAATAGTTTGTTTAACCTAACCAAACCACTTGCCATGTATATCCCATGAGGTTCGACCCTAGAACCTGCCCAGGGTATTATAAAATAAATTTCCATTACACCAGTGCAGAGGGAGTTGGATGGTGGAGTGCATATCCATGTGTTTTTTGTGCCTGTAATATTCAATTGAGCATATCTTGGCCATCCTTGAGCCTTTTTGAGAACGAAGATAGGCATTGGAAGCTGAAATAGAGGCCTTCTTTTTTACAATAACCATCAGTTTCAGCGTGCACAGTTCAATTGGTGAAATTATATGTAAAGATACCCTTTGGAGCATTCTAATATAACGGACGCCATTCCTAATATAACAGACGCCCACTTGGAAGCAGACTCGGAGATGTGGTCCAGGAGGGACAAACTCCGTCATCAATTTTCTGCATTTGCTTCTCTTCTATCCGATGCTTATGCTTATTTGATGTTCTCAATTTTATGTTTAAGGCATATTAACATCTCAATTTCCTTCCTTAATTCACTTAAATGCAACCTTAGTTAGCTGCGCAAATAATCAATCATGTAGATTTCAGATCATATTTTGGTATAAAAATGAGGTTGATCATGTATATCAGGATATTTTCCAATGAATGTTGACTAGATCGAGGTCGCGACATGGATAAAGGAAACTCGAGGAGACAAATCCAGAGATTGGAATGAGGAAAATCCCTCGAAATATGGAAGGGTCAAATGAAGGAGAAGCTCTGAAGCCTAAGACCGATGAGAAATTTCAGTAAATGTTCCTTAATATGCAACATATGATTGCAGAGCTTTATGAAGAAAAGAAGGCTAGTGATGCAACTTCATCTTCTAGAGCCTCGAAAGAGAAAAAAGGAAAGGAAAAATCTGATGGTAATGGATCCCCTTCTTCTCCATATTCGTCTTCTTCTTCTTCGTTATCCTCTTCTAAGTCTAGTTCTGATTCAAATTTGGAATTGAAGAAGAAAATTAAATCTCCTTTATTAAAGCTTGATGTTAAGTTTGAACTACCCATATATGATGGTGAAATGAATCCTGAAAATTTAGATAATTGGATCAAACAACTTGAAGTATATTGTAGAATTCATAATATTGATGATGTTTTTGCAAGAATTAAGTTAGCTACACTTAGAATGGAGGGAACAACTTTGATTTAGTGGGAAAGTAAAACTCAATCAGATTTAAAGCAGAAAGGAAAAATGATGTCTTCATGGTCTAAGTTTGTTAAATATTTTAGAAATAAATCATTATCCTTTAGGATATGTGCAACAGACTGTAATGGATTGGAAACGTTTAAGGCAAGTTAAAGGACAAAGTGTGCAATATTTTACATAGGAATTCAGGAAGAATTCATTTGCACTTGATATTCCATTAAAAACACAGGAACCTTTGTTAAAGTATATTGAAAGTTTGCATTCTTATTTGCAACATACATTGCTTATGTTTAATCCAACTGACTTTGATGAAGTGTGTGTACAAGCCATTCATATTGAAGCAGGGGAAAACCTGTTTTAGTCAAAATTTTCAAAGAAATCATTCAAGCATTTAGAGACCAAGGATTCCAAAGAAGACAAAGGAAAGAAATCAGCAACAGCTAAGAATGAAGGAGAAAGGCCTACTTGTACTCATTGTTAGAACATGATAAATCCAAGTGTTGGAAGCTTCATCTGGAACTCAAGCCAAAGAAGTTCCTTAAGAAGAAGTGTGAAATGAAAGCTAATGCAACAGTCCAACAAGATTTGGGATAAGACTCCGGTGACGAAAATAAGATAATTGCTATGGGTCTAACAGGTAATCCTTCTGAAGCTAGTTCTAGTTCTACTTGTTCTACATCTTCTTCAAAATATAATGAAGTGGTTGAAGATAAGAAGAGGATTGATTTGTTTCACATAAGGATAATATCCAAGCACACTAAAATTGACACATTATTTGATAGTGGATCACAAGAAAACTTAATATCTGAGACATTAGTAAGGACATTTTGGTTGGAAACTAAGAATCATCAAAAACCTTAATGTTATGAAACCAACTCACAAAGTTGATCCAAGTGGATATTGGTGGTCACCCGACTATTCCACTTGGGGCCCCACCATTGTCTCTTTCATTTTTTCAGTTTCGGCACAACTTACTATTTTTAGCAGTTTTTCGGGTCCTGAACTTCCGGAGCCGTTTTGAGGCCCTAAACGACGTTTTTTGGGAAAATGGAGAGCAACATGGGTCCATGGACCGATGTTGCTCGTTCAAAATTTGTAGTCCTCGGATAGATATTTCTAACGAGGTATGGTACACGTCAAACGAAGATCGTATGCGAAAGTTACGCCCTTGGGAAGTTGAAACACCAATTTACCCAAACAGGGCCCATAGTTTTGGCGCTTCATCTCCTAGGGTTAGGGTTTTAGCTGTTTAGGATTTCCCATTGTTTCTAAATAATAAATAGGCCCTCGAGCCTCATTGTAACTCAATTTAGAGGCCTGTAGCCACCACATCTCTTCTCAGAGATAGCTACCAGCGCCCTAGCTAGTTTTATTTCCATTCTGTCTGTAAGCAAATTTCAGTCCTTTGATATTAATGAAATGAAGTGTTATTTCTGTTGCATCTCTATATTTATGGTTATGTGTTTATTCTGTTACGTTTCTGCATAAATCCGGATCAGTGGTATCAGAGGGGTCTGCTTTTTCTCGATCCTTCTTTGCATGTCCCCAACAAGGTCGGGGTATAGGAAGTTAGGGCTCGATCTGGTGGAACCTTTGCAAGATCAGCCTCACAAACCCTAATGGACGCCCATGGGGGACGAAAATAAAGATGAGGGAGCAGGAGATCCTATCAAAATATTGCTCGAGGAGGCCCTCGAAAAACAAAGGAACGCGATGATGGATAACTTTGCCCAGATCCTTCAACGGCTGCCCACTGGCGGCGCATCTGCATCCAGTAGCCACTCTGGAGGTGCGACTCCTTTTAAGGTACAAGTAAATTTTCACATTCCCATATTTGAGGGTCAAATAGATGCAGATGTCGTAGATAGATGGTTGAATATATTAGAAGGATATTTCTCGGTTCATGACTTTTCTGACAAGGAGAAGATTGTTTTTTCACTCCTCAAAGCTGCCCCCCATGTCAAGGACTGGTGGGAAACTCACTATGAGAAAAAGGACAAGACATAACCCTCTTTGTTCTCGATCATACCCACTTGGAATTCTTTCCGAGACGCCATCAAGGAACAATACTATCCCGTGGGGAGCTATGAGGACAAGTACATACAATGGACCATGCTGCGACATCAAAGGGATCAAGATGTGCATGAGCTGATGAATATGTTCCATACCCTACGCACCAAGTTGGGTATCAAAGATTCAGAGAAACATCTGGTGCTAAAGTATCGCAGTTGTCTGCACAGATACATTCAGGAGGAAATGGAGTTCCTCGACATCTCCTCGCTTGGTATGGCATACTGGTATGCTGCCAAGATTGCGCAGAAATTCAAACAGAAGAAGCGAGACTTTGGATCTGCCAATCAAAAGCAAGGGAAAGGTGCTCCCAAGCCGTAGAACAAAGGACAGAGCCAAGGCATGGTGACTCAAGACAACCTGTCGAAGCCACAAGCAAAGAAAAACACCGCAAAGCAAAAAAAGGACACGAGAAAGTGGTGTGAGTTCCATAAGAGCTCCACTCACAACACAAGTGAGTGTCAGGCCAAGCAGTCGCTGGTGGCCGAGATGCGGGCTTCTGATTCAGATGCATGCTCCGACTTTGAATCAGAACCTGACAAGGGGAATGACAAAGGGAAATAGATTATTTATGTGGAGCCCAATGCCATTGTTGCCGCTAAAAAGATTCAGAAGGAGGAACCGGAAGATCCAGAGGAGGAGGAATGTCTCTTCCACTCCTAGATGTGGGTAAAGGGCCCCCTGGTACAGTTCATTGTCGACAATCGGAGCCAAAAGAACCTCATTTCAGCAGACGTCGTGAAGCGGTTGGCCTTGCCGACCACAGATCACCCACATCCATACACCATCGGGTGGCTTCATCAAGGACGAGATCTCCTCGTCAGCCAACAGTGCCGCCTTCCCTATAGCATCAAGCCCTTCATGGATGAGGTATTATGTGACGTTGCTCCTATTGATGTTTATGATGTATTATTAGGACAACCATACTTATGGAAGCGTCATGTTGTGTATGAGTCTCAGCCTCGCGTTGTTATTGTTACTTTGGGAAATAAGTTGTATAGGATACCAGAGGTACCACCTCCTACCGCTATCTCTTTAGTTACTGCAAAACAATGCAGTAAGCTCATTTCCCAAACCAGGAAATTCATTTTCCTTATGATCCGCCCCCAGGGCAAGAAGAAGACAGTGGCCACGACCTCCAGACAGGGCTCCTCTACACGACAACAACAAATGGATAAGGTTGTGGAGGAGTACGGGGACATCTTCACCTCACCCACAGGGGTTCCTCTGCACTGTCAGGTCAAGCACCCGATTGATCTGACCCCAGGTGCGCCGCTACCCAATGGACCGGTCTATCGGTGCACTGTTCTGGAGAATAATGAAATCAAGAGGCAGATTCAGGAGCTGCTACAGAAAGGTCGTGCATCCGACCAATTTCATCACCCTGTGGGAGCTCGATCGTGTTGGTACAGAAGAAGGATGGGATGTGGAGACTCTGTATTAACTATCAGGCATTGAACAAGATCACTGTCTAGAATAGGTACCCGATCCCACGGATTGATGACCTTCTGGACCAACTCAAAGGTGCAAAATATTTCAGCAAGATTGACTTGAAGTCGGGGTATCACTAGGTACCGATTGAACCCTCCGATGTGTGGAAGACTGCCTTCAAAGCCAAGGAAGGCCTTTTCGAATGGCTGGTCATGCCTTTCGGGTTGACGAATGCTCCCGCCACCTTCATGAGGATGATGGATGACATCTTGCGGCCATTCATCAACTCATTTGTAGTGGTGTACTTGGATGATATTCTGATCTTCAGCCAAACTTGGGAAGAGCACCTTCACCACATCCAACAAGTCCTCCAAACACTGCGGCAACACAAGTTGTGTGCCAATTTGGAGAAGTGCACTTTTGGCATGACCCAGGTTCAATATCTGGGATACATTATTGATGAAAGGGGGTGCATGTGGATCCAGCCAAGATCCAAGTCATTCGGGATTGGCCAGCCCCAACCACTATAACAGAGCTTCGCAGCTTTCTGGGTCTTGCTAATTTCTATCGGAGGTTCGTGCTGGGATTCTCTCATATCACTTGGCCCTTGAGTCAAGTCACCAAGGGAGGAGCGAGAGAAAATTTTTTTTGGTCGGAACCTCAACAGAAGGCGTTCACAGAACTGAAAAACCGCCTCTGTTCTGCCCCAGTGCTCACTTTACCAGACTTGCAACAGCCATTTGAGATCGAGACAGATGCCTCCGACTATGCTATTGGGGCAGTTCTTACTCAACAGGGACATCCAGTGGCATATCACAGTGAGACATTGTCTGAGACAGTTCGCAAGTATCCCACCTATGACAAAGAAATGTATTCCATTGTGCAAGCCTGTCGACAATGGAAGCATTACATTTTGTGGAAGGAAACAATCATCCACACAGACCACCGGCCCCTGCAGTTCATACAGACACAAGGGAAGTTGCAGAATGATCGCCATCAGAAGTGGTCCACATATCTGCAACAGTTTCATTTGAACATCAAGTACAAGAAGGGTAGCACCAATAATGTTGCAGACTGCCTCAGCCGACCACCAATCATGGCGCTCACCACCGTGCTCAACTCTTGTGGGCATGAGACTTCTGATTGGCCGCTTCTCTATGAGAGTGACCCAGAATTCGGCCACACTTACAAGGCACTCTTGGGGGGCACGCAAGTTCCAAATTTTCACCTCCAAGATGCACTTTTATGTCACCTGGGACACCTTTGTGTTCCTTCCAGCGAGCGTGCCAAGATAATATGGGAAGCACACTACAGTCGAGTCGCTGGGCATTTCGGGGTCGAGAAAACAGTAGCAATACTACAGAAGTATTTCTATTGGCCGAACCTTCGAAAGGATGTCGAGAAGCACATCAGATCCTGCACTGCTTGTGTCATTGCCAAACCGACCATCAAGAAGCAAGGCCTATATACTCCTCTACCTACCCCTAGTCGACCTTGGGAATCCATCCCCATGGATTACATGTCGGGCCTACCTTCTACTAAGCAGGGAAATGACTGTGTTTTTGTGGTCGTCGACAGATTCTCGAAGATGGCCATTATGGCGGCCTGCAAGAAGAATATCACAGCAGAAGCCACTGCTAAACTCTTCTTTGAACGAGTGTGGGTGCACTTTGGGATCCCACAGCCTATCATATCAGATCGGGATAGCAGGTTCCTCAGCACATTTTGGTCCAGCCTCTGGTCGATGTTGGATACCAAGCTCACCAAGTCCACAGCTTTCCATCCCCAAACAGATGGCCAGACAGAGGTCGTCAACAGAATGATTGTACACATTCTTCGCATGTACAATTCAAAGCATCCACGCACATGGGACGAGAGCCTCCCTTATGTACAACATAGTTATAATCGGGCTCTCCACAGTTCAATCGGCCATAGCCCCTTTCAGGTGGGCTTGGGATTCCAGCCACTATGTCCCATTGACGTAGCCATGCCATTTGCAGCTGCTCAGGCCAATTCAGCTCATGTCCAGTCTGAAGTTGACAAAGAAAGTAGCTTCATTGAGCACATTCAACACATCCGCCAACAGGTTCATGATATATTGGACAGAGCCAATTCCAAGTACAAGAAATGCCATGATCAACACCGGGTGCCACACAACTTCCAAGTGGGCGACAAAGTATGGCTACATTTGCAGAAGGAGCGCCTCACTGGACCCCACCGCAAGCTTCGCCCGCTCCGATACGGGCCGTACACCATCACCAAGGCTGTAGGGAGCAATGCATTCGAGCTTAGTATTCCACCATTCCTTGTTCTGCACCCAGTCTTCAATGTGGATCGCCTTCGCCCTTACTTCCCACCTCTACTGGACACCTCGGACATTGCAGAACAACTCACACCAACAGAGTTAAACCCAGATTGCATGGAACAGGCCACCACAGATTGTATCATGGACATGCAAATCAAGAACACTCGCCAACAGAAGATCCAACTGTATCGGGTTGTCAAAGTTGGCCAACTCCTACACCAAGGAAAGTGGTTCAGCAGGGACCAAGTTCAACAGAAATTTCCTCATCTCATGGAGAAAATTAACGCAATGGGGACCATTGCTTCCTAAGGGGGGAGGAATGATCCAGGTGGATATTGGTGGTCACTCGAATATTCCACTTGGGGCCCCACCATTTTCTCTTTCATTTTTTCAGTTTCGGCACAACTTACTATTTTTAGCAGTTTTTCGGGTCCTGAACTTCCGGAGTCATTTTGAGGCCCTAAACGATGTTTTTTGGGAAATTGGAGAGAAAAATTGATCCATGGATTGATGTTGATCAATGTTGCTCATTCAAAATTTGTAGTCCTCGGATATATCTTTCTAACAAGGTATGGTAGGCGTCAAACGAAGATCGTATGCCAAAGTTACGCCCCTGGGAAGTTGAAACACCAATTTACCCAAACGGGGCCCATAATTTTGGCGCTTCATATCCTAGGGTTAGGGTTTTGGTTGTTTAGGATTTCCCATTGTTTCTAAATAATAAATATGCCCTCAAGCCTCATTGTAACTCAGTTCAGAGGCTTGTAGCCACCACATCTCTTCTCAGAGATAGCTACCAGTGCCCTAGCTAGTTTTATTTCCATTCTGTCTGTAAGTAAATTTCAATTCTTTGATATTAATGAAATGAAGCGTTATTTCCGCTGCATCTTTGTATTTATGGTTATGTGTTTATTTTGTTGCATTCTTGCATAAATCCGGATCAAAAGTAGAAGAAAATATAGATCAACGACTTATAAATATGCCTCTTCGAGGAGGAAACCTCCTTTACATTACACAAATGAACAATTCTTGGATGATACAAATGACAAAACCTCATTTATATATATAGGAGTCCAATGGATCACAATATAATCCTAGTCGACCTAAAAATAACAATGTAAGGGAACAACAATAACAATAGTGTGCTTCTATGGGGCACAATAATAACAATATGGGGACTACATGGGCACAACAATAACAATAAGGGGGATACACTAACAATAACAATAAGGGGATACACTAGTATTCTAGGGACCTAGCATGCCTCTCTCCTTCAAAAAAGTGTTGTCCTCAATGCTTGAGTAGTTCTGGATGCTCCTGTATAAAATTCTCATCCTCTCAGTTCGAATCTTCAGTGGGTAAGTTCTTCCACTTGATGAGATACTCTGAAATTGATCGATTTCGTAGCTGTCGAGTTCTTGTTTCCATGAATGCTTCAGATTCCAATATGATTTTTCCTTCTTTGTCAAGTTATGGAAATATTGTTTCAACTGGGAGCTTGTCACCTATAACCTTATTTAAGCATGAAACATGGAAAACTAGGTGCACTTGGGAAGACGCGAGAAGCTCCAATTTGTATGCCATAGTACCAATATTTTGAAACACTTTGTAAAGACCATAACACTTTGGTGATAATTTATTATCCTTCTTAGCTTGCTTGAGGGACATTTGTGTGTATGGTTTTAGCCGTAAAAACACCTAGACACCTACATCAAAACTTCTTTCGCTGCGATGTTGATCTGCCTGTTGTTTCATTCGATTTTGTGCCAAGGTGAGGCTATCCTTTAAGAGTTGGAGAACTTGTTGTTGATGCTCAATGTGATCTTCCACTACTTGAACCTTAAAATTTTCTCTTAAAGATGATGTTATGGAGAGTCGATGATATCCATAAAGTGCCATAAATGGTGTCCTTTTTTGCTGCAATATGGAAGGAAGTGTTATATCACCATTCAACAAGAGGTAACCACTTGACCAATTGTTTTTGTTTATCAGATACAAAGCAATAGAGATATCCTTCCAAACATTTGTTCGCTATCTCAGTTTACCCATCAGTTTGAGGATGATATGATGAGCTATGAGCTAATTGAGTACCCAAACAAGAAAATAATTTCGTCCAAAAATTTCCTGTAAAAATGGGATCTTTGTTGCTTACAATAATATTGGGTTTCCATGTAGATTTTGAATTGTTTCCATAAATGCAGTAGCAACTGTATAGGATATAAATGGATGAGATAATGCAAAAAAGTGTGCATACTTGGTAAGTTTATCAACTACCACCATGATGATAGTCTTTCCTTCGAACTTGGGTAAACCTGTGATAAAATCCATTGAAACCTCCTCCCAACGTTGACTTGGAATGGATAAAGGTTGTAACAAACCTGGGGTCTTAATTGTCTCAACTTTATTTTGTTGGCAAACAAAACATTTTGCCACAAAATTTTGAATATCAGATTTAATGCCATCCCAAAAAAATTCCTTCTTGACCCTGTGGTAAGTTTTTAAAAATCCTAAGTGCCCTCCTAAGGGAGAGGTGTGCAAGTGCAAAAGAATATATTTTTTGAGTTGGGAATTCTTACAAAGTTATAAGTGATCTTTGTACCATAATGAAACATTTTTCTAGCTAAATGTTTTAGATGTACTGGGATCTTGCTACAACTTTTGAATGAGTGTCCACATCTCTTCATCATTCTTCCATTCATCCCTTGATTCTGTTATCCACTTAGGTTGGATAATATAAATCGCACAAAGCAATGCTTCCACATCCTCATCCTTTCTTGAGAGTGCATCTACAACAACATTTTTCTTCCCTTTTTTGTAGATGATTTCAAAGTCATAATTACCCAACATCTTTGTAACCCATTTTTGTTGCTTTTTTGAAGATAATATTTGTTCCAAAAATTATTTAAGACTATCATGACATGTTTTTACCTTGAAGTGTCTTCCCATTAGGTAAGGTCGTCATTTCTTTAGCGCATGTAGTATTGCCAACATTTCCTTCTCATAAATAGGTTTTGGTAAATACTTTCCTTTGATTGTATGACTTTCAAAATGAATGGGTCTTCCTTCTTGCATTAAAGCCGCATAAATTCCATTTCCTAAGGCATCACATTCCACAATAAAGGATTTTGTGAAGTCTAGTGTAGCTAAGACCAGTGATTGGCACATTGCCTCTTTAAGATGTTCAAAGGCCTTAGTTGCTTCTGGAGTCCAAGAAAATGCATCTTTCTTCAGTAAATATGTTAAAGATGTCTATATTTTCCAATAATTCTTAACAAACTTGTGATAATACCGTGTTAACCCCAGAAATCCTCAAAGATTCTTTATGGTTGTAGGGATTTTCCATTCCTTACTAGATTTAATTTTTTTAGGGTCTACCTTAACACCCTCATGAGATACAATATGACCCAAATATTCCACCTCATGTACTTGAAAGAAAATTTTGGAGGTTTTTGCATATAATTGTTTCTCCTCCAATAGTTTGAGCACCATGTCCACATGTTGAACATGATCCTTCCAACACTTGTTGTAGATTAGTATATCATCAAAAAGTACTAACACAAATATTCTAAGGAAGGGTTTGAAAATGGAATTCATCAAACCTTGAAATGTGGAAGGTGCATTAGTAAGGCAAAAAGGCATGACCAAAAATTTGTAATGACCCTCATGAGTTCTGAATGTTGTTTTCAGAATGTCTTCAGTATTTCTTATAATTTGATGATATCTAGAATGAAGATCCAGCTTGGTGAAGTAAATTTCTCCATGTAATTCATCCAATAATTTGTCAATGATGGGGATAGGAAATTTATCTTTAATAGTGAGCTTTTTGATATCCTTATAATTCAGACACATACAACATGATACATCCTTCTTGTGCACTAATACTACTGGAGTAGAGAAATAACTTTGACTAGGTTGAATTATACCAGCCTCTAGCATTTCTGCAACCATACGTTCAATCTCACTCTTTTGAGCATAAGGATATCTGTAAGGCCTGATGTTTGGAGGAACACTTCCTGGAAACATATGAATAGAATTATCATGACTAGGAATAGGTGGGAGTCCTTTTGGAGTCTTAGATACTTTGGAGTGATTGTCCAAGACTTATTGGAGATTTGGAGAAATATATGATTTTGATGGTTGAACATGTAGTGAGCATAATTATGCAATTGCGCCTCATTGTTCTTTTTTCAGAATCTTTTTCGTGACATTATAACTGATTATCTTTCCTAGCTTCCCCACGATACCCCATAATTCAACTTCCTTTCCTTCCGAAAAAAAAATTAAGAAAAGTTCTTGAACATTAAAAGCTACCTCCCTAAAGATTGTAACCATTGTACTCGTAGTACAACATCATCACCACCCATTGGGATGGAGAACATTGGACTATTCAATACATATTCCCCCATGGTTAGTTTGATATTATGGCACTTTCTAGAGAAAATTATAGTTCCTCCATTTGCAACCATCACTTGACACTCTGGTGTTGGGTATAGGAAGCAATTCAATTCCTTGGCTACCTTACAATGAATAAAATTGTGGGTGCTACTCGAATCAATCAACACTATTACATTTTTCTTCTTGATATGTCCTTCTATATTGAGAGTTTGAGGAGTGGTAAATTCTGCCAATACATTACAGGATATGGTCGGATTCATTTCTTCTTCTTGTAGGGTTGGTTCCCAGTGTATATCCTCTTCTTTTGAAGTTTCATGTTCATTTTCTTCCTCTTCTTCACAATCTATATGAAACATATTCTTCTCAGCACACTTATGACCTTTAGTGTATTTGTTATCACAACTATAGAAAATCCATTTTGCTCTTTTTTTTTCCAATTGTTGTGGTGTAAACCTTGTAGGTTGTGGAAGTCTAGGAGTAGCAACACTTCCATATTTATAGTTGTGAGTGGTAGGCTTCCTTGTCACCATAAATTTTCTTTCCAACCTGAATGCCTTCTCCAAAGAATCAGGTTTCCAAAGGCAAACCTCATGTTGGATTTTATCCTTTAAAGTCCCTATGAAGACATCAATCATGTGTTCCTCTGGAATACCAGTTACCCTTATATTCAATTTTTGGAAGTCCTCAATTTGCTCCACCATTGAACCCTTTTTTTTGAGATTTATCAATTGGCTAAAGAAGGTGTTGCTCTTTGTATTCTCATAATGTGCTATCATTTCCTCCATAAAAATTGAACAAGTGACAATTTTTTTATGAGAGAAAAGCAATCGATACCATAAAAATGTATTTTTTTCTTAATATAAAGTTGCAATGCATACCTTTTGTGTTTTTTTCACATTATGGAGATCAAAATATTGCTCCATCTATAGTATCCATGTTACCGGATCCTTGCCATCAAACTTCCTCATATCGATATTTGGAATATGGTGGGTCTTAAATCCAACATTAGAGTCTATGAAATCATGATTAACATTTTTTTTGTTCTCATAATGAGTTTCATCTACTATTGTTTCGCCATTAGGAATCATTTCTTGCAAAAGCTTTGTTAGACCTTCCTTCAAACTTTCCATGTTTGCTTTCAGTTTTTATTATATACCATTGATATTAGCTTCCACACCATTCTTCAAACCATCCATATTAGCTTCCATGCATTTCTTCAATCCATCCATGTCTTTCTTCAAATCATCCATCTTAACTTCCATTTCATTTTTTGTTACTCTTTGTGAGAGTGAAATTTGTTGCACATGGTCTCGTAATTTTGATATATCATGTTGCACTTCTTCCTCTTCATGAGTCATAGTAGAGCCTTCTGAGGACTGAATGGGTGTGGAATTATTTCTGGGGGGAATTTTAGAACTCAATACTGATATATATGCTTCAATATTCCCTTGGAATCACTTGAAATTGATTTTTCAAACAAGACTTATGAAATTTAAAAAAAATGGTACACACACTTTTCTTTTTTCTGAGGTGCTCAATATTTAAACTGATGTATCTCTGTAATTTCAAATCCCCAATATTTTACCTTCTGACATATACTAGCCCTCTAAGTCTTCTTTCTAATGCCACAGATCATACCTAATTTTGATTCTTCAAGATAAATTTATGCCCAATATCCCACAATGACGTAATTATGGGCTGGTTCAGCAGAGCCAACTTGTATGACATGCCATGTGTCACTGTTTTGACCTTCTGCTCTAAAATCGATACAAAAGAAACTACAGTCTATTTAATTTTGGTCACTTTTTACATAATTCCAATACGATTTCTGAAATGAAAGTTATGACAATTTTTCGTCAACAACGTGTTTGCGATGAAATTCGAGAGACTGCAAAAACCCTAACTTCGTCATATCATATCTCCGAAAATATAGCGAACCAAGATATGAAATTTTTACACGATGTTCCTTAGGATTAGCGCTCAAATGATTTTTTTTCAACTTCTAAACCTTTGTAAAAAAAACATTAAAGCGAAAATTCCAAGATGGCCTGTTTGTAGTAGCAAAACCATACAATCCAAAGCTATGATACCAAATGTTATGAAACCAGCTCATAAAGTAGAAGAAAAGATAGATCAACAACTTAGAAATCTGCCTCTTTAAGGGGGAAACCTCCTTTACATTACATAAATGAACAATTCTTAGATGATACAAATGACAAAACCTCCTTTATAAATATAGGAGTCTAAGGGTTCACAATATAATCCTAGCTGACCTAACAATAACAATGTAAGGGCACAATAATAACAATATGTTGGAAATGTTGTCATTGATGGCAAAGGAGATGACAAAGGAGGAGCACCTGAAACATCATTCAAGGGGCAGAAAGGTAGCAGAGACATCAGAGGAAACAGAGACAAAGAGAGATAGCAAAAGAAAGGCAAAGAAGACATACAAAGAGCAGAGAGCTGAAGAGCTGGAGAGACAGAGTAGGTTGCAGAAGAGCCACTTGATTCAAAGATCTGGCTAGGACAAGCAGTCTTGAAAGTGAATTCATTTGTTCCTGAATGGATGTGTATAGGTTGATTAATTTCTGTGTGGGACAGAAGAATAAATGTCAATTATGGGCTGTCGATGTTGTGGTTGAACAAATGCATGAGTTGTAGTCATCAATGACAAGGCAATGAAATAGAGTCCACTGTAAAATTTGATATTATAGCCATCGATTTAATAATGCGCTTGAAGGAAATTACAGGCTCTATTGTGAAATTATGGGTTGTGAAGTTCTGAATTCTGAATTCCATATAAGAGACCCTATTGTAATGGAGGACTGGCTTAATTTGATGTCTATAATCGGGGATTTATAATTTGGAGGAGCTGTAGTAAACCCAAAAGTAGAATGATGGCACATTAATCCTACAAGACAGGATTATTACACATACTATATTAAAATAGTGATGGCACAGTTTTATGAATTTGAGGAATTATGCGATGAAACTTCTTAACCCTGCAAAGATCCTGAATTGTTTTAACCCTGTTTGATAAGGAAATTTATTTCGGATGTTCATTTCAGTGTTGGAGAACCGAGAGCAGAGTAATGAATTAAAGTTATGGCATTGATTTATTGATGGGTAAATGAATCTATTAAAAAGGAGTAATGAAGTTTTGCACTTCTCTGATGAATAACTAGCAACTGCAACTGAATATTGGGAATTGAGCTTGAATGGCTACCCTCCTAATAGATGGAGGATATCTATAGTGCAAAGGAGGGACCCCGGGACAGAGTCGGGGATAAGGCCCTGCATTAAGGAATCATGAATCAAGTGCAGAGGTTTGGTGATAAATCTATGCGTGAATGGAGTTGTGCGTTACGATAGCAGAAGCGCCGTGTTGAAGTGTTGACAAAGCAAGGGATAACATATGAGGAGCGACAGAGAATAACCGAAGAACCATATGAAAATGAAGTTAAGAAGATATATTGGGATCATGAACAAATGAGGGAAGGAATGGAACCTCAAGTGCAACTGAACGGAACCACGAGCGTTGTGAACAATGACAGTGGGTTTGGAACACCCGACGGTTTTCATCGCACCGCTTTTGTACGGTAAGCTGTATTTACAATTCGAACGCGATATATGCCAGGAGCTGACATGTGGTCTTAAGCGGTTTGGAGATACCACTCTCATCGCGAGTTAAAATCCCATGCATATAAGTCACGCGAGATTCGATTGAGGACATCGGATCATCTGAAGTAGTGCGACGTGTTGTCTGTCGTTGGATGTGGAAGGGTCATTAGTGCGAGGCCTAGTTCTAATTTATATTGATCAGGACTGTTCAAACCACGGTTGCGAGTTTAAACGAGGTATGTCCGATGTGGTTGAGTTTTGTTATAATGCTTCCAAAATTGAAGAAGGCCGTAATATATATATATATATATATATATATATATATATATATGGATATATTCTAGTGCACATATAATGGTTGTATATGCGAAGTTGGCGCAATATGAATTGTGTGAAAAGGTCAAAGGACAGTTGCAATTGAAATGTTCTATGAACTTCTAATTAAGGTCACGTATACATGTAGATTGACTCTAAGTCGAGATTGAGAAGGGAGTTAACATGTGGAGATCGATGGGTTATATGCAATACAGGGTTTAACCTTAGGCCAACGAAAAATAGAGCTCCCGCTTGCAAAAGAATTATAAGAGGGTGTATTGTATGGTTTTATAACCCTTGAGCTTCCGCATTTTTAAGCTGGATAGGAGGTGTGTGGTTTCTTAACTAAAAGAGGATTTTTATTTAATATCTCAATCTCAGATTGAGATATTAATATACACAGATGTAATTAATTTGTCAGTTAAAGGAAGCAGAGTATGTTGAGGTTGCCAGATTGTGAAGTTGATTGAGAGAGAAATTTTGGATGCATTTTACACACAGATTGAGATTGAAATAATCCGAAGTCTGGGACTGTGGGTTAACCCCTGCAACAAATATTAATATTATTGAATAACTATTTAATGTAGTGGATGTGTGGGCCCATAAAACGAAATGAAATATAAAAATTCCTAGTGCCAAAGGAGGTTCACGTTATACACCCATGGTTGTAATGTTACAAGTGCTTATGCATTGGTTTAAAGGCATCGAACCATTTGTTAGAGTATTAAGAGCTTAAGTCGGAAGATACATGAGTTTTATAGTCTTAAGGTTAAGATAAACATAATTTTATATTTGCCAAAATGTGTGTTACATCGAATCAGATTTGAAATCTAGGGAATGTGGTTTTGATAACCATCAGATGTGAAAAGAAAAGCCTTCGCATACATTGAGTTTATTTTCCAGCAGAAAATTAGAAGAAGCTGCAATTTTTACATAATGAGAGTTTGAGAGTTATTCGTGAGCTAAACTTATAAAACAGGCATATATACAGCAGATACACAACTACAGTGAGCTTGGAGAATTTGTACAGAGGTAAACAAAGACTGCAGAATTGAAGAGGTATGCAGCGAAGGGATTTAAAATTGCAGTGAACAGGTATACATGCACAGGTGCTCAGAGTTGCAGTAAACAGAGGTATGTAGGACAGTTGCATGACAGCAACAGAAAGGAAAAAACCAACAAGCCAAGGGCTAAGTGAAGTTTATATATTGAAACTGAAAATGTAAATGTTTAATTGTTTTATATTGTTTATGATGCAAAGGCAAGTATCTGAAGGAAAAGAAAAATCCCACTGTAACATTGAAATTTGTACATATTGTTATACGTTTTTAAATGAGTTGGACAAAGGAATGAGAAGGCAGAAGACAAAGAGTCATGGCTATTCACTCCAAATTCCTTGTGGAATACAAACAGTCATGTGATGAACTCTATATATAATATCAACTTGATATGCATAGAGCGGTTAGAGAGTGAGGTAAGAGAATGCAGAAATGAAGCAGTAAGGCAGAGGAGAAGGAGGAGCTGATAGAGAATCCGAGAATATGCTGAAATGAAGTAGGGCATATATGAGGACTGATGGACAGTAGAAGAGAAGGTACAGAACAGAGCTGATATCCAAGGTAAATCAGCAAGTGTTTTTCCTTTTGAAAGAGTAAGGAAGTTGGAGCTTCCCTATCAAGTTGTAGCTTGATAGATGTCAGTTGTAGCTGACTGAGGTTGGAGCCTCCTGTAGGTTGGTGCCTGCAGAAAATTGATGGGAGTTGGAGCTTCCTTGCAAGTTGTAGCTTGCAGAATTGAGGTTGGAGCCTCCTGTAGGTTGGTGCCTACATAAAATCAGTGGTGAGAGGGATTTGGAGCTTGCCTTTGCATCACAACAATAATAAGATGTGGTTTTCCCCCTTTATGGGTTTCCACTTATATTTGGTGTCTATGTGCATGATGTCTATGTGTTGATATGGTATATCTAGTCTGTTAATACTTGCTGCTCACATATTAAGATTGCTAATATAGTGTCTAATCTTCTTATTAATTGCTGCTCACAAATAAAGATTTCTCACACATTATTTTGATCATGAAATGAAGGTGTTAATAAAGTTTAATGAAAAGGTTTAAAAGTACATGAATGTGTTAAACTGATTCACCCCCCCCCCCCGTCTCAGTTTAACTAAGGGTTCAACAATTGGTATCAGAGCTGGTTCCTTTGGTGTAAGATTAATAGCTTGAAGGAGATCTAGTTGAGTCATGGACTATCAAAATGTACCTGTGTTGAGTACAACAAACTTTCCTGAATGGAGAGATATGGTTAAAACAGGATTATTGGCTTATGAACCTGAGGTATGGAAACTTGTATGTGATGGTTACTGCACAGACTCTCCCTCGGTGCAAGAACAACATAGCAATGCCAAGGAAAAATGTGTGATATTCAATAGCCTTCATAACAAGGATCTTGAGGTAATAATGGATTTAACCTCTGCAAAAGAAATATGGGACAGATTTCATTTCATGCATGGAGTAGACACTGAGGATTGCATTGTCAAGAAGGAGAAGAGAATTAAAAAGAAGAAAACTTAATGTCAAAAGGAAAATGTTCAATCAAATGAGGTACCTACTAGTGTGAATGGTAGTAAGAACCACGAAGAAATTGTAGTTGAAGAAAAAGCCAAACTTGACACAACACTGACTGAAATGGAAAAATTGAAGAATGAAAACAAAGACCTTAAGTTATTAGTACAAATATGTGATGAGAAAGAATATGAATATAGGAAATAAATTATTGGTCTGAAGACACAGCTTGAAGAGGCAAAGAAAGTAGAAGACACTCTGCTGCAACAAATGAGAGAGAAATGTCTGGAATGTGAGATATTGGAAGAAGAAGTAGTGAGCCTAAGGAAGAAATTAGAAAAATCCCAAAGAGAATTATTAATGTATACTCCTCAAATGAAAAGCTCTGAACTTTTGGACAATATTCTAAATGCACAAAGTTCACCTCTCATAAAGGCTGGGATAGGATATGAAGGTGAAACCAGTAAGTCCAAGGTTGAAGATAACAAGAATGTAATTTTTGTAAAAGCTGTAAAGGACAGTGAAGCAGCTCAGCAAATTCCTACAGAAGCATAAACCAGCAAGAACATGAGTTGTAGAGAAACAAATAGAATCAAGCAGCAACATGAAAGGACAGAGAATGAGAGGATGAAACAGTCAGCTGAAAAAGGCTCATACACTCATGAGGATGAACTGAATAAATTTGGAAGATGTCAAAGAAGGTTCTTTCCTCCTATGAGAAGTATCACTTGTTTCTCCTGCCACAAACCAAGACATGAAGCAGCACATTGTAAGACAAAGAGAATCAACGTTAACTAGCAAAAGATGTATCAAATGAAAATAACACCCCAAGCAAGCAAAGGGAAAAGACAATCTTTCACCAGGTACACAAATCATTTCCATGGCTATTGTTATGCATGCAATCATTTTGGACATAAACTTGTTGATTGTAAATTATGTTCAAAGAGGGGAACAAAATATTATACTCCAACTCAAATGTACTTTGATAAAATAAGATGTTATGTATGCCTCAAACTTGGTCACAAAGCAAAGGACTGTAAACTGCCATATATATTAAAGAACTCCAGAGAGATGATAAAATCCAATCCAATTAAACAAAACTATGAACCAAAAAGGAGTACAAACATTATGATGAACCCCAAAAGAGTATGGAAAGAAAAGATAAAAGGGGAGCCTATCATCTCAATAACATAATGAATCTAGCATAGTCTCAGGGGGAGCTACTCTAGAAAACAAAACAAAAATCCATCCAGTGACAAATATGAAGCAACATCATAGGGGGAGAGTAGTTCATAATTATTCCCCATGAGAGTAATATAAGAAGAGCTACATGAAATAGCAACTGTTAAAAGATCAGAAAGAAGATTATCGGAAGCACATAATAGCCTGCAGGTTGATGGAAGGAGAGAAAGCAGTAAGCAGCCATGATGATAGAAGAAGACATCAGCACATTAAAGTGATGATCACATTATGCATATTCTGCTAGTATGAACAATGATTCACCCTAAGAAAGATGAGTAATAAAAGAGCCTATCATCACTGTATCATTACTTCCTTCATCTATGAAAATGTCCCTTGGAGGAGTACAGTTAAGTAAGTGATAAATATCTGATTAATCTACCCATGAATATTTCTAATAAAATAATTGAAGATGTCTTCCTGAATATTATTATGTTAGAACAGTTGAATTGTATGTAAAGAAGCAATGTCTCTGGAGTAGTCTTAGAAAGGAAAATGTAGTGACATTCCTTTGAACAGAATGACAGAATAATAAAATGGTTAATATGTCAAGATAAAATTCAGGATATTGATGACTGTTGGTGTGAACAGTGGAAAGCTCTATAGTAGAATCTATGAAGGATGTCTTATTTGTGGGTTAATATGCAAACTGAAATGAAATCTCTGCATGGTTTATCAAAGTAGTATCAATTGGCATTTAGGTACAAGCAACATGCCTATCAGCAGAATATCAAGTGTTATTATGGAGTAGAAGTAGTATGGTACAGGTCCTCAGGATCAAAGGATTATGGAAAAAGTGCATCAAGGTGAAATTCCCAAAGTTATCTGCATTCAGCATGAAAAGGTCAATAATAGAGCTAAAGGATCAGTACTCTGTTTACACTTGAAACATTATATTAAACATTGAAGAAGTATATGTTTCTATATATATAATTGCATGCCTTCCTGAAGTCAGTACATATATCTTCAAGGTCTCTTTCTGAAGATTTTCATAAACTGGGTGAAGTTTGTTAGCTGAGATATAAATTAAACAACTTGAAGATGTTTTTGTTGGAAATAATCATGACAGAATAGTTAAAATATCTGAATAATGAAGGAATAGTTGTGATTACCATTGAAGCTCAAAAGTCTTTTATTAGTTCATCCAAGCATACTTCAGTAGAAAGGAATTGCTCGTATTTCACCATTTAAAGAGAGATTGATCATCGACATACATAATCCCTTATGAAATAAAGGAAATTGCCTGATTGATAAGTGAGACTGACTAATACACTGAATGTATCTAGCCTCAAGGGTTTGTTTTTGAAAATACATTGAACAAGTAGGAAAGTCATTTGGTCTCTAATATTGAAAGATATTGCCTATTCTCACAATAAGCTGTAAGCTCTGGTGTGATTCATTTGTTCACAACAACAACAAGGACCTTTCAATCTTTAAGAGTAATTTCCCTGTCAGCAGTCTAGCACGTATCACCAATAACAGGCAGGAAAGGTGTACCACAGCAATAAAAGATATATTGGCTTCATCACAATTGAACAGATGTGTACTGTAGATGTGCTTTGCAGAAAAAGACTTACTTCATCTTCAACCTTCCTCAATAGATATGCATCATAGATGAAGATTATAATATAGACAGAAGTATAGCTGAAGCAAGCTTGATATGTCACATGGAACATTCACGATCTTTAAGCTTGGATACAACTATGCATCTCTGATTATACAAGTCTGATTATATATGGCTGTCATCACCTACACTACATACAAGTGCAAGGAGTCTATGATTTGGGATTGTATCAACTTATTGTGTATATTCAAGTTCTAATGATTCTCAAAAGTGTTCTCTCAACAACTATTGTACACCAGTTTAGAGCAGCATAGTACAAAGCCAGAAGAAGAAGACCTAAACATAACTCAAAGAGAGGAAATGAAGAGATAGAATGCACACTAGGAAATGAGCAACCCTTTTCCACTGATGTCAAAGGGGGAGGAAAATCAAAAAGGGACTTCCAAAAGGCAAGTAGAGGAAGTGTATTTCCATCAATTCAAAAGGGGGAGACTGTTGGAAATGTTGTCATTGATGTCAAAGGAGATGACAAAGGAGGAGCACCTGAAACATCATTCAAGGGGCAGAAAGGTAGCAGAGACATCAGAGGAAACAGAGACAAAGAGAGATAGCAAAAGAAAGGCAAAGGAGACAGACAAAGAGCAGAGAGATGAAGAGCTGGAGAGACAGAGTAGGTTGCAGAAGAGCCACTTGATTCAAAGATCTGGCCAAGACAAGCAGTCTTGCAAGTGAATTCATTTTTTCCTGAATGGATGTGTATAGGTTGATTAATTTCTGTGTGGGACAGAAGAATAAATTTCAATTATGGGTTTTCGATGTTGTGGTTGAACAAATGCATTAGTTGTATTCATCAATGACATGGCAATGACATAGAGTCCACTATAAAATTCGAGATTACAACCATCGATTGAATAAGGCGCTTGAAGGAAATTACAGGCTCTGTTGTGAAATTATGGGCTGTGAAGTTCTGAATTTTGAATTCCATATAAGAGACCCTATTGTAATGGAGGACTAGCTTAATTTGATGTCTATAATCGGGGATTTATAATTTGGAGGAGTTGCAGTAAACCCAAAAGCAGAATGATGGCACAGTAATCCTGCGAGACAGGCTTATTACACATACTGTATTAAAACAGTGATGGCACAGTTTTATGAATTTGAGGAATTATGCGATGAAACGTCTTAACCCTACAAAGATCCTGAATTGTTTTAACCCTGTTTGATAAGGAAATCTATTTCGGATGTTCATTTCAGTGTTGGAGAACCAGGAGAAGAGTAATGAATTAAAGTTCTGGCGTTGATTTATTGATGGGTAAATGAATCTATTAAAAAGGAGTAATGGAGTTCCACACTTCTCTGATGAATAACTGGAAACTGCAATTGAATATTGGGAATTGAGCTTGAATGGCTACCCTCCTAATAGATGGAGGATATCTATAGTGCGAAGGAGGGACCCCGGGACAAAGTCAGGGATAAGGCCCTACGTTAAGGAATCATGAATCGAGTGCAGAGGTTTGGTGATAAACCTATGCGTGAATGGAGCTGTGCATTATGATAGCAGAAGCGTCGTGTTGAAGTGTTGAAAAAGCAAGGGATAACATATGAGAAGGAGCGACAGAGAATAACCGAAGAACCGTATGAAAACGAAGTTAAGAAGACATATTGGGATCGTGAACAAATGAAGGAAGGAACGGAACCTCGAGTGCAACTGAACAGAACCACGAGCGCTGTGAACAGTGACAGTGGGTTTGGAACACCCGACGGTTTTCATCACACTGCTTTTGTACGGTAAGCTGTATTTACAATTTGAACGCGATATATGCCAGGAGCTGACACATGGTCTTAAGCGGTTTGGAGATACCACTCTCATCGTGAGTTAAAAGCCCATGCATCTAAGTCACGCGAGATTCGATTGAGGACGTCAGATCATCTGAAGCAGTGCGAAGTGCTATCCGTCGTTGGATGTGGAAGGGTCGTTAGTGCGGGGCCCAGTTCTAATTTATATTGATCGGGACTATTCAAACCACGGTTGCGAGTTTAACCGAGGTATGTCCAATGTGGTTTAGTTTTGTTATAACGCTTCCAAAATTGAAGAAGGTCGTAATATATATATGGATATATTGTAGTGCACATATAATGGTTGTATATGCGAAGTTGGCGCAATATGAATTATGTGAAAAGGTCAAAGGACAGTTGCAATTGAAATGTTCTATGAACATTTAATTAAGGTCACGTATACATGTAGATTGACTCTAAGTCGAGATTGAGAAGGGAGTTAAAATGTGGAGATCGATGGGTTATATGCAATATGGGTTTTAACCTTAGGCCAACGAAAAATAGAGCTCCCGCCTACAAAAGAATTATAAGAGGGTGTATTGTATGGTTTCATAACCCTTGAGCTTCTGCATTTTTAAGCCGGATAGGAGGTGTGTGGTTTCTTAACTAAAAGAGGATTTTTATTTAATATCTCAATCTCAGATTGAGATATTAATATACACAGATGTAATTGATTTTTCAGTTAAAAGGAAGCAGAGTATGTTGAGGTTGCCTGATTGTGAAGTTGATTGGGCAAGAAACTTTGGATGCATTTTACACATAGATTAAGATTGAAATAATCTGAAGTCCAGGACTGTGGGTTAACCCCTACAACAAATATTAATATTATTGAATAACTATTTAATGTAGTGGATGTGTGGGCCCATAAAACGAAATGCAATATAAAACGTCCTAGTGCCAAAGGAGGTTCATGTTATACACCCATGGTTGTAATGTTACAAGTGCTTGTGCATTAGTTTAAAGGCATCAAACCATTTGTTAGAGTATTAAGAGCTTAAGTCGGAAGATCCATGAGTTTTATAGTCTTAAGGTTAAGACTTACATAATTTTTTATTTGCCAAAATGTGAGTTACATCGAATCAGATTTGAAATCTAGGGAATGTGGTTCTGATAACCATCAGATGTGAAAAGAAAAGCCTTCGCATACATTGAGTTAATTTGCCAGCAGAAAATTAGAAGAAGCTGCAATTTTTACATAATGAGAGTTTGAGAGTTATTGGTGAGCTAAAATTATAAAATAGGCATATATACAGCAGATACACAACTACAGTGAGCTTGGATAATTTGTACAGAGATAAACAGAGACTGCAGAATTGAAGAGGTATGCAGCGAAGGGATTTAAAATTGTAGTGAACAAGTATACATGCACAGGTGCTCAGAGTTGCAGTAAACAGAGGTATGCAGGACAGTTGCATGATAGCAACAGAAAGGAAAAAAACCAAAAAGCCAAGGGTTGAGTGAAGTTTATATATTGAAACTGAAAATGTGAATTTTTAATTGTTTTATATTGTTTGTGATGCAAAGGCAAGTATCCGAAGGAAAAGAAAAATCCCACTGTAACATTGAAATTTGTACATATTGTTATACGTTTTTAAATGAGTTGGACAAAGGAATGAGAAGGCAGAAGCCAAAGAGTCATGGTTGTTCACTCCAAATTCCTTGTGGAATACAAACAGTCATGTGATGAACTCTATATATAATATCAACTTGATATGCATAGATCAGTTAGAGAGTGAGGTAAGAGAATGCATAAATGAAGCAGTAAGGCAGAGGAGAAGGAGGACCTGATAGAGAATCCGAGAAGATGCTGAAATGAAGCAGGGCAGATATGAGGACTAATGGACAACAAAAGAGAAGGTACAGAATAGAGCTAATATCCAAGGTAAATCAGCAAGTGTTTTTTCTTTTGAAAGAGTAAGGAAGTTGGAGCTTCCCTATCAAGTTGTAGCTTGATAGATGTCAGTTGTAGCTGACTGAGATTGGAGCCTCCTGTAGGTTGGTGCCTGAAGAAAATTGACGGGAGTTGGAGCTTCCTTGCAAGTTGTAGCTTGCAGAATTGAGGTTGGAGCCTCCTATAGGTTGGTGCGTACAGAAAATCAGTGGCGAGAGGGATTTGGAGCTTGCCTTTGCATCACAACAATAATAAGATGTGGTTTTCTCCCTTTATGGGTTTCCACTTATATCTGTTGTCTATGTGCATGATGTCTATGTGTTGATATGGTATATCTAGTCTGCTAGTACTTGCTGCTCACATATTAAGACTGCTAATACAGTGTCTAATCTGCTTATTAATTTCTGCTCACAAATAAAGACTGCTCACACATTATGTTGATCATGAAATGAAGGTGTTAATAAAGTTTAATGAAAAAGTTTAAAATTCCATGAATGTGTTAAACTGATTCACCCCCCCCCCCCCCATCTCAGTTTAACTAAGGGTTCAACACAATAGTGGGCTTATATTGGGCACAATAATAATAATATGGGGACTACATGGGTACAAAAATAAAAATAAGGGGGCTACACTAACAATAACAATAAGGTGATACACTAGTATTATAGGGACCTAACACTTACCATTTAGGATGGTTAAAGGAAAACACTCAGATGCATGTCACAAAACAGTGTCGATTAAGGTTTGTAATCACAACTAATTTTGTTGATGAAGTTGGTTTATATGTGATTCCTTTGGATATATGTGGAGTTTTGTTGGTAGTCCTTATCTTTATGATCGAGATGCCATATTTCATAGAAAGGAGCATAAGTATCATCTCTTTAAAGATGGAATTGAATATTCTATCAGGGCACACACACTTAATACAACTTTGGATTTAATCAATGTTAGTCAAATGAAAAGACTCATAGGTTCAAGTAAAAATTATTTTCTCATTCTTGTTAAGAAATAACCTAGCGATAAGTATGATTCTTTTCAAGGGTACGATTCTCAGTTTAAGGTCAAATTGGTTGAAATAGTATATTCTTATGAAGAATTGTTTAAAGAACCAAAAAGTTTACCTCGAGAATGAGAAATGCAACATGAGATTCAATTACAATTTGATGCTTCTCTTCCTAATATTTGCATGTATCATATATCAATCATTAAACTAGATTTAATAAATGGTTATCATCAAATTCAGATTGCAGAGAATGATATTCTTATTTTCAGTTCAAGTTGTGAAGTTATAAGTTTCGTGGGTGCAGTTCAGTATTGGAGGAAGTTTGTTTTTAATTTATCTTTTATTGAATCACCACTTCATGCTTTAACAAGTTATAAATTTTCTTTCCAGTGGGGAGGAAAACAACAAAAATCATTCAACACTTTAAAGCAGAAAATTGTTTCAACTCTAATCTTAGATTTACCAAACCTTCAACAACCATTTGAAATAGAAACTGATGATAGTGGGTATGCAATGGGCATAGTGTTATTTTGGAAAGGAAAGGCTATTTTTTTTCATTCAGAAACATTTTCTAAATTAGTTGAAAACTATCCAACTTATGATAAAGAACTATATGCATTAGTAGAAAGTGTTAAGAAATGGAAACATTACTTAATGGGAAAAGAAACAATGATTCATACACTGTCATCAACCACTTCAATATATTCAATCTCAAACTAAGTTGCAATGGTCTCGACATTATAGATGGATGGGTTTTTTAAAGAAGTTCCACTTAGTAATCAAATATAAGAAAGGTATCTCAAACAAAGTAGCTGATATGTTATCAAGACCATCTTTGAATGCTTAAGTTATTTTACAAAATATTTCTTTAGCACATGAAAGTTACATAAAACAATATGCTGAAGATATTGATTTTGAAGATGCTTTTGAATCACTAACTCATGGTTCTCTGGTGGAAGAAGTGAATTACCGTGTTCATGACAGGTTATTGTACCATCTTGGCAAGGTGTGCATATCACAGGGAGAAAGAGTGCATGTCATCAACGAAGCACATTCTTCTCTTGTTTAAGGGAATTTTGGTAAGAAAGTGGATGGATAGGGAGATGCTGACAAAGTAATCAAGTTCATTCGAAGAATTCGGGCCAAGTTCAAAATGCACATTATAAGCATCGAGTGGATCATCACTTTTAGGTTGGTGGTCAAGTATGGCTTTACATCAGCAAAGAAAGGATGAAAGATGAAGGTAAAAGGAAGGTTTTCACTTCCAGGAATGGATATGTCGAGTATATTCGAGTGGGACTCAAAGGCATGAATCCAATAAAATCAAGGTGGATGGATATCAGAAAGGTGAGGTAGTTGTACCCTCACCTCATGTATGCTTAAAAACAAGCTTTTGGTGGTCCAAAAGCTTCCAGTGGAGAGGAATGATCCAGGAGGATCCTCGAATTTCTCCAAGTTCAAAGGTATCAATTGTTTCTAAAAACAATGCCAAGTTGTAGTGCTCATCACGTTGAATTCGGAAGAAACTTCAGTTTCTCATTTGGCCTTGGGATGAAGAAGAAATTGCCCGTTGAAGTTTATGGAGAACAAGTGAAAATGGTGCCTTGCTAGCCATGTGGAATTCATGCTGTTCAACACGTGGCAACGGTCAAGTCATCAAGCCAAAGTCCTTTTTTTTGGGTTTGATTTGTTAGAAGGTGCATATATTAATGTGTGGGTGCATCAATGTGTTCATGGTGAGTTTTGTAAACAAATTATGCAACAAACCATATATACCTAAGTTAAAACTATATGGTGGGTGCAAAATGTGATATGGTATAAAAAATATGGTTTCAAAACCATATAACTAAATATCACAAAGATTAAAAAGGGCGGAGTTTTAAACTTATGGTAAACATATGTTAAAATAAAAGGTTAGCGTTGGAGCATATATATGTGTGTCACAGTGGCATGATGAGGTATGTAGACCATTCGGCGCGGAGTCAACCACAAATGGCAAGGTAAAATATTAATGTGACAGCATGGACGTGCCACTTCATGGTGCCAACAAAGTGTCGAGCAGATTAATGGTGGAGTTAAAGTTTAAAACAATGATGAACCATGATGCGCCGAACAGGTACAGTCATGTCGAATTAGCTCAACGGTTTGCCACGAAGCCTATACACGTCAACGAACAACGAGGGGGTTAGGTGCCACGAGTTGCCAAAACATTTGACCGCCACAGTTATCACGTCACTGTCAGAGCTGAAGTTATGAAATGGTTATAAATTGGTATCTGTCAAGTTCATGGTTTTAAATACATTGGTTATATATGTTATAAATAGCATGAAGACTATGATATAGTTAACATATAGTTACACCTTGTATTAAAAGCTTTGCGCCAAAGATATATATGGTATTAATGAAATATGGTTTATGGATGTGCTAAGATAAGGTTTGCACATGGTTTTTTAATGGAATTGCACTGAGAAATAAATTGTTCAACCTAACCAAACCACTTTCCATGTATAGCCCAAGAGGTTCGACCTTGGAGCCTGCCTAGGGTATTATCATTTTTTTTTCATTACACCAGCGCAGAGGGAAGTTGTACAGTGGAGTGCAAAACCTTGTTTTTTTTATGCCTGTAATATTCAATTGAGCATATCTTGGCCATCCTTGGGCCTTTTTTAGAACAAAGATAGGTGTCGAAAAGTTGAGACGAAATCCTTCTTTCTAACAGTAACTAAAAGTGTATGTGTGCATAGTTCAATTGGTGAATTCTATGTAAAGATACCCTTTGGAGCATTCCTAATATAACGGACGCCAACTTGGAAGTGGACCTGAAGATGTATTCTAGGAGGTTCGAACTCCGACATCAATTTTTTGCATTTTATTCTCTTCTATCTGCTACTTATGCTTATTTTATTTTGTAAAGTTTATGTTTAAGGCATATCAACATCTCAATTTCCTTCATTCATTCACTTAAATGCAATCTTAGTTAATTGCGCAAATAATCAATCCTGTAGATTTCAAATCATATTTTGGTATCAGAGTGAGGTTGATCATGTTTATCAGGATATTTTCCAATGAATTTTGACTAGATCCAGGTCGCGATGTGGAGAAGGGAAACTTGAGGAGACAAATCCAAATATTGGAAAGAGGAAAAGCTCTCGAAAGATGGCAGGGTCAAATGAAGGAGAAGCTTTAGAGCCCAAGACCAATGAGAAATTTTAGAAAATGTTCCTTAATATGCAATAGATGATTGTATAGCTTTATGAAGACAATAAGCCTATAGATTCAACTTCATCTTCTAAAGCCTTGAAAGAGAAAATGGGCAAGAAAAAGCTGATGGTAATGGATCTCCTTCTTCTCCATATTCGTCTTCTTCTTCTTCGTTATCCTCTTCTAAAGCCTTGAAAGAGAAAACGGGTAAGGAAAAAACTTATGGTAATGGATCTCATTATTCTCCATATTCGTCTTCTTCTTCTTCGTTATCCTCTTCTAAGTTTAGTTCAGATTTAGATTCAGAATCGAAGAAGAAAATAAATATGCTTTATTAAATCTTGATGTTAAGTTTTAACTGCCCATATATGATGGTGAAATTAATCCTGAAAATTTAGATAACTGATTTAAACAAATTTAAGTATATGTAGAATTCAGAATATTGATGATGATTCTGCAAGAATTCAGTTAGCTACACTTAGAATGGGGGGGACAACTTTGATTTGGTGGGAAAGAAAAACTCAATCACATTTAAAGCATAAAGTAAAAATTATCTCTTCATGGTCTAAGTTTGTTAAAACTCTTAGAAAGAAATTATATCCTTTAGGATATACACAATACGTTGTAATGGATTGGCAGAATTTAATACAAGGTAAAGGACAGAGTGTGCAAGAGTTTACACAAGAATTCAGGAAGAAGGCATTAACACTTGATATTCCATTAAACACACATGAAACTTTGTTAAAGTATATTGGAATTTTGCATTCTTATTTGCAACATACATTGCTTATGTTTAATCCAACTAACTTTGATGAAGTGTGTGTACAAGCCATTCATATTGAAGCAGTGGGAATACCGTTTCAGTCAAAATTTTAAAATAAATCATTCAAGCATTCAGGGAACAAGGATTGCAAAGAAGACAAGGGAAAGAAATTAACAACACCTAAGAACGAAGGAGAAAGGCCTACTTGTACTCATTATCAGAGGGTTGGACATGATGAATCCAAGTGTTGTAAGCTTCATCCGGAACTCAAGCCAAAGAAGTTCTTTAAGAAGAAGGGTGAAATTAAAGTTAATGCAACAGTCCAACAAGATTTGGGATCTGACTCCGATGATGAAAAGAAGATAACTGTTATGGGTTTGACAGGTAATCCTTCTTAAGCTCGTTCATTTTCTACTTGTTCTACATCTTCTTAGAAATCTAATGAAGTGATTGAAGATAAGAGATTGAGTTGTTTCACATAAGTATAATATCCAAGCATACTAAAATTGACACATTATTTGACAGTGGATCACAAGAAAACTTAATATCTGAGCAATTAGTAAGGACATTAGGATTGGAAACTAAGAATCATCCAAGACCTCACCCTTTAGGATGATTAAAGGAAAACATTCAGATGCATGTCGCAAAACAATGTCGATTAAGGTTTGCAATCACAACTAATTTTGTTGATGAAGTTGATTTAGATGTGATTGCTTTGGAGATATGTGGAGTTGTGCTGGGTAGTCCTTATCTTTATGGTCGAGATTCCATATTTTATAGAAAGGAGCATAAGTATAATCTCTTTAAAGATGGAATTGAATATGTTGTTAGGGCACACAGACTTAAGACAAACTTGGATTTAATCAATGTTAGTCAAATGAAAAGACTCATAAGTTCAAGTAAAAAGTATTTTCCCATGTTTGTTGAGAAACAACCTAACGATAAGTATGATTATTTTCAGGGATGAGATTCAATTACAATCTGATGCTCCTCTTCTAAATATTGGCATGTATCATATATCAGTCATTAAACTGGATTTAAGAAATGGTTATCATTAGATTCGTATTGCAAAGAATGATATTCTTATTTTTGAGTTCAAGTTTTGAAGTTAGAAGTTCTGTGGGTGCAGTTCAGTATTGAAGGAATTTTGTTTTTCGTTTCTCTTTTTTTGCAGCACCACTTCATTCTTTAACAAGTTCTAAAGTTTCTTTCCAGTGGGGAGGAAAACAACAAAAAGAATTTGACACTTTAAAGCAGAAAATTGTTTCAGCTCTAATCTTAGCTTTACCATACCTTCAATAGTCATTTGAAATAGAAACCGATTCTATTGGGCATGCAATGGGTGTAGTGTTATTTTAGAAAGGAAAGCCTATTTGTTTTCAATTAGAAACATTTTCTAAAGTAGTTGCAAATTATCCAACTTACGATAAAGAACTATATGCATTAGTAGAAACTGTTAAGAAATGGAAACATTACTTAATGGGAAAAGAAACAGTGTTTCATACAGATCATCAGCCACTTCAATACCTTCAATCTCAAACTAAGTTGCAACAATCTCGACATTGTAGATGGATGGGTTTTTTGCACTAGTTCCACTTAGTAACCAAATATAAGATAGGTATCACAAACAAAATAGCTGATATGTTATCAAGACCTTTGAATTTTTCAGTTGTTTTGCAAAATAGTTCTTTAGCACATAAAAGTTACATAGAACAATATGTTGAAGATATTGATTTCAAAGATGTTTGTGAATCACTAACTCATGGTGCTCTGGTGGAAGAAGTGAATTACCATGTTCATGACAAGTTATTGTACCATCTTGGTAAGTTGTGCATATCAGAGGGAGAAAGAGTTCATGTCATCAGGGAAGCACATTCTTCTTGTGTTTCGGGGCATTTTGGTAAGACAATGGAGGGAAAGGGAGATGTCGACAAAGAAATCAAGTTCATTAGAAGAATCCATGCCAAGTTCAAAATGCGCCATGATAAGAATCGGGTGGATCATCACTTTCAGGTTGGTGATCAAGTATGGATTTACATCAGTAGATAAAGGATGAAAGATGAAGGTAAAAAGAAGGTCCGCTCTTCCAGGCATGTAGATGTCGAGTATCTTTGAGTGGGACTCAAAGGCATGAATCCAAGTAAATCAAAGTGGATGGAGATCATAAAGGTGAAGGAGTTGTACCCTCACCTCATGTCTGCTTAAAACCAAACTTTTGGTGGTCCAAAAGCTTCTAGTGGAGAGGGATGATCCAAGAGGATCCTCGAATTGCTCCAAGTTCAAAGGTCTCAGTTGTTTCCGGAAGTAGTGTCAAGTTGTAGTGCTCATCGCACTGAATCTAGTAGTACCTTCGGTTTCTCATTTGTCCTCCTGATGAAGAAGAAATTGCACATGGCAAACATGTGAAAATGAGGCCTCATTGGCCATGTGGAATTCACGCAATTCGACAACTGTAGTCAAGTCATCGCCAAAATTTAGTATTTTGGGTTTGATTGGTTAGAAGGTGCATATATTAATGTGTGGGTGCATTAATGTGTTCATGATGAATTTTGTAAACAAATGCAACAAACCATATATACCTAAGTTGAAAATATATGTTGGGCGCAAAATGTGATATGGTATAAAAAATATGGTTTCAAAACCATATAACTAAATATCACAAAGATTAAAAGGGTGGAGTTTTAAACTTATGGTAAACATACATTAAAATCAAAGGTTAGTGTTGGAGCGGATATATGTGTCATGGTGGCATGATGAGGTATGTAGAGCATTCGGCGTGGAGTCAACCACAAATGGCGGGGTAAAAGATTCATGCGTCAGTGTGGATGTGTCACTGCATGGTGCCAACAAAGCGTCGAGCGAATTAATGGCAGAGTTAAAGTTTAAAACAACGATGAACCATGGTGCGTCGGACAGGTACAGTCACGTTGGAGCAGTTCAATGGTTTGCCACGAAGCCTATACACGTTAACAAACAATGGGGGGTTAGGTGCAACGAGTTTCCAAAACGTTTGACCTCCACGGTTATCACGTCCCCGCCAGAGCTGAAGTTATGAAATGGTTATAAATTGGTATCCGTCGACGTCATGGTTTTAAATACATTGTTTATATATGTTATAAATAGCGTGGAGACTATGATATAGTTAACATATAGTTACACATTGTATTAAAAACTTTGCGGAAAAGATATATATGGTATGAATGATATAAGGTTTATGGATGCGCTAAGATAAGGTTTGCGCATGGTGTTTTAATGTAATTGCACCGAGAAATAGTTTGTTCAACCTAACCAAACCACTTGCCATGTATAGCCCGAGAGGTTCGACCCTGTAACCTGCCCAGGGTATTATAAAATGTTTTACATTACACCAATGCAAAGGGAGTCGTACAATGAAGTGCAAAACCATGTTTTGTTTATGCCTATAATATTCCATTGAGCATATCTTGGTCATCCTTGGGCCTCTTTTAGAATGGAGACAGGCGTTGGAAAGCTTAAACATAGGCCTTCTTTCTGACAGTAACCAACAATGCCTACGTGCATAGTTCAATTGGTGAAATTATATGTAGAGAGACCCTTTGGAGCATTCCTAATATAACAGACACCCACTTGGAAACAGACCCGGAGATGTAGTCTAGGAGGGATGAACTTCGTCATAAATTTTCTGCGTTTGCTTCTTTTCTATATGCTGCTTATGCTTATTTGTTGTTCTCAATTTTATGTTTAAGGCATATTAATATCTCAATTTCCTTCATTCATTCACTTAAATGCAACCTTAGTTAACTACACAAATAATAAATCTTGTATATTTTAGATCAGACAACTTTTAAAGTAAGTGATGGAATTGATTATACATTCATTAGAATTTCTTTATGAACCATGTATATGAAAGCCTTCCTACTTGATTCTAGTATATAGTTTAAGAAATTTTACAAATTGATTATGTTTAGAAGAAGGTAAGGCGAATTAAAATTTAAACACAATTTTTAAATGATAATGCCTTCAATTCCTAGGGGAGCATTTGTTAGAAAAAACTAGATTCAATAATAATTATATGTAAAAGGATGGAATTATAATTCTTATTTGTTAATATGTTCTCTTGAAATAAAACTTCATTTAATTCTATGTATAATATTACATTTGAATAAATCATTACCGTCTCGTTTCCTAACACAATCTATATAGGATCTTAATTCATGAATTTTGGTAAAAAATGGAAAATCCCTATCACAACTCAATTGTAAATATATAGTGAGGACAAATCATTGGATTTTACTAGAGTTTTAACTTACATTAGCAATAAAGCTAGTTTAGTCTACTTTAACTTTAAGATTATGTATTTTCAAATAATATTAAAGTTGAATTATTTTTAAATAATGTTTAACTTTAATTTTATTTTTTATTTTTTATTTTTATTTTATTTTTTTTCTTTCTGAATAAGACTGAATCTATTAAGCTGAGATATGGTACAAGATGGTGGTACAATCAAGAGAAACAAGAAGCCAGCAACCGGAAATGATAAAACTATCAACCTCGGTTCTGGAGAAGGAAAGAAACAAGCAAGGAAAGACAAGAAAAAACAGGAAGGAAAAAAGACCGAAAACTACCCAGAGTGGGCAGAGGCCTCTACACGAAGCTTTTTCCCTTTCTTTTTACTGACTTTAACCCATCCATCCAAGGGTGTATGAGCTAGAACAACTTGAAGACCGGAGTTCTCCGTAGGGGGGATCTCCTTATCAGAATCGGAAGAGGAGGTAACATGGGAGCGCTTTTGAGCGACGGCAGTATCGGGCGGATGCGAAGGAGCATCGGTGGGAATGTCCATTGTCTGATTCTGATCCGAATCTGCATCACTTCCATCTGTTCCTGAGGAATCAGAGTCCTCTGCAGGTGGCAATGTTTAAATTTAATTATTTGCATGAAGATTTTTAATTATAATTTGATCTTTTATTTAAAAATTAATAAAATTGGATATTATTTTAATTACAATTTATTTTAAGAGGAATTAACAACTAAATTGGTCTTGTATTGGTATGATATAAGGTGGATTTTAATTTCTACTATTATAAATTCTAGATACACAAACACATGTGAATTAAGGAATTTAAAACTTAAACTTCTTCGTACATAACACTTCATTTTCATTGTTATAATTACAATTTAATTTTATGTAAACTAATAACAAATTAAATTAAAATTAATAAAAATATAATTACAATTTTAAAATGTCATTTACATATAAAAATTTGAAAATAAATAACATTTCATTTAATAATTATTATGTAATATCTCCAAAATGTTAGGAATTATGCACAGCAGAAACAATAAAGAATTTACTGAGAGAGAAAAACATAAAGAACTCAGCAACAAATCATGAACATAAACACAAATGTTTAACCGGGAAAAACCCCAAACTCCGGGGAAAACCCATCCTAATGAAATTTCATTAGCATTGGCCAAAACCCTGGCCAATCCGGCCAAGTGAGCCTTCACCGCTCACCTCCAGGCCTTCCTTACAATGAAGTCTTCCCAGCCTTTTATAGGCTCCATTACATGCAATACCATAGGCTGAAAACTATGGGTGCACAAAACCATGTGCCCCAAAACCACCACTGTTTACCCTAGTTCACATTTACTCTACCTCGAGTCATGTTTACCTAACAATTCCCCCCTTAAACTTGACTTGGGGCTTCTTGACTAAATCCAGCCAAACCTGCTAAGTGAGACAACCCCGCTCACTCTAGCTCTTCCCCCCTCAAATTTTTACCCAAGGTAATTGTTAATTTGGCATCCCCCCTATCACCTAGGTCTAACCCAGACTTTACCAGTGATTACCCAGGGGTACGCATGCCATACCAGGTCTTACAGCAGTATGCCCATTTACATGTAAAAAATTAACTCCATTATAATAAATTTTTTTTTTGTTTCATTGTTGCTGGTCTTTGTATGACCATTTTCTACATTCATACATGATCTAAATCTCATGGTCTTCGAGACTTTAAGGCTCACATGGGCAGTGCTTGCGCTTCCTCATTTTTGATGCATGAAATGATAAATACATCCACCAATCGATTTCGTTTCCACATTACAGGATTCGGATTTCACGGCTCTGCAATCGATTTTGACAGATTCTTTTGAATTCAGCCCTCAACTTGCTTTCGAACTCGGCTTCTGCACGTAAGACTGCAAATGCAAACAGCATGTGTTAATGCTAATACAACCATGGCTTAGTGAAAGAACCGCAACTCTGGTATGATCATCGACCCAACATTTTACGCAGATCGATTAACTTGCACACAGATCTTCTACGTAGATCTTGTCTTCCTCCTCTTTTGCACATTTATTCAATCCAGTGACTAACATGAAAGTCACTGCTACATATTTGTCTTCTTCTTCTTACCTGCATCGCATTTGATGCCTTTACCTCCAAAACAAATAAGCCTCTTTTAAATCGATATATATCGATTTATTTGACACTTCATATAAATCTCCTTTTAAAGGCATACGTTCCATTTCAACACTTATGAAACAACACTTTTAATAAAAAATGGCATACGTTCCATTTCAAAACCTTTCAAAACGTTCAAAACGAAATATTGATTTACCAAACTTAAATAATATGGCAGCGTACCCACCATTTCAAAATCGATGCAAGATTTTTATAACGTGGACCATACCTCTGACACCAGCACGCGCTTAATCGAAAAACAATCCACTCTCCATTCGGTTTTCAGCGCACAGAGTCAAGATTTATAAATGACGTTCAAAGGCATAAACCAGGACTGCATATTGACAGCGGAAAAACATTAAATTTCAACGTTGTCAACACCGTTGCTCTTCTGAACACTGGCACTCGATTTGAATGAACCGCAGCACGCCGTTGCCTGAGCGCAGCACCGCCAAGCTCAGTTCTCGGCTCACAACTTGGCACTCACAGCAGATCCACTCAACCTCCACGGCGTTAGAAGATGCTCCACGCTCACATAACACAGTGAACACTTAAGCACAGAGCCCAGCTCTGCAGTCACTAACACGCAGGCAGACAGTGGATATACGCTCCACCACACAGCTTCTTCAAACCTTGTTGTCCGGCGTATGCATCAATTTAATAATTTAAATTAACACGCAACACCTGTGTTCGACCTGCTCACTCCACGCACTCCACGCACCAGCGTTCCAGTTCAGCACCGGGCAGCCACGCAGTTAAACAGCAGTGCGCTCCAGCAATACTACGCAGCACTCAGCAGTTCTACACACCGTGCAATTCAACGTACTCCAACATGCTCCGATACCAATTGTTAGGAATTATGCACAGCAGAAACAATAAAGAATTTACTGAGAGAGAAAAACATAAAGAACTCAGCAACAAATCATGAACATAAACACAGATGTTTATCCGGGAAAACCCCAAATCCGGGGAAAAACCCAACCAATGAGATCTCATTAAACATTGGCCAAAACCCTGGCCAATCCGGCCAAGTGAGCCTTCACCGCTCACCTCCAGGGCTTCCTTACAATGAAGTCTTCCCAGCCTTTTATAGGCTCCATTACATGCAATACCATAGGCTGAAAACTATGGGTGCACAAAACCATGTGCCCCAAAACCACCACTGTTTACCCTAGTTCACATTGACTCTACCTCGAGTCATGTTTACCTAACACAAAACTAAAACTATTAAGAAATCATAATTAATTTTTAACATGTAAATTTAATGTTTGAATAAAATATTGGTTGTTATTAACTTTATTTTCAAAGAAATGAGCACTACATTATTACTTTCCAAGGTTATTTTTTTCTTTTGAATAAAATTTAATTTTATAATTTAAATTTAGTATAATATGATTATTAATAGGTATTTCGTTACAATGATATATAACGAAATATGTATGTCTAAGGGGGTAGACTTAGTAGTTAAATAGTTGCTAGGAGGTGGGTTCCTTGTCCCACAAACAAGGGGATCTTATACACCAATTTGGTGTCTACTTGACCATGACCTTAAAATACGATTATTGTTAAATTATATATTAATGGTGTAAGATTTAAAGGTATTTGGCGGGAGTGAAAGTCTCTTCTCATTGACAAATAATTCTAAATGACATGGTTTTCCTTAAATAATAGTGAGTATCCCATAACTAGTTTGACAACTGAATTATAATATATTTTCCCACTATGTAAAAAAAAATATCTAAATATATTTATTATATTTAAATAATTTTTTATCTAATATAATATATTATATTCATTTTTTAATAGATTTAAAAAAATTAAATAGGTTTTAAATACATTCATTTTTAATTTCATTTTATTTAAATTTAATAAATTAATTAACAAATAAAATTTATATTTAATATTTATTTATATATAAATATTCAAAATAAATATTTGGATATAAATTTATATTTAATATAAATATAATTTAAGATTGCTAAAAAAATTAAATTAGTAAATTTTGTTTTCGAAAAATAAATATATTTTTTTATTTTGAGTAATTAGAAAAAAAAAATTAACATTATTAAAATGACCAAGACTTATAAGACCAAACCTCCACCACATTATTTGGACTTGTCACTTTTACTACGTTAAAAACACATTGATGAAAAGTGCTCCTGCCACAGGGCAGTTCACCTTTCAGTTAAACAAAATCAACCTGCAACTTATTAAAATCCATAACAAGCTACAGATTCATCGCTCCAAAACTCGATCTTGGGACCTTATGGCCCACTCTGCTTCCGCTGCGCCACTTTGTTGCATTTGAAAACACCTACCGGCCTTCATCTCGACCTTTCAATTTCTCAGGATAAATCCCCAAATCTCTTGAGGTATTAATAACCATTGGAGTGGCTATTTTAATTCAGCGTTAAACTTTTACTTCAACAACGATCAATAATTCTAGAGCATAGTATTAAAATACTATGAATAAGGATCACAACCAAGTTTGGTTATTGGAGGAATTCTCGGCCCACCTTGTTTTTTACGGAGATTATTTGACTGCATGGCTTGCCAAGGTCCATTATTTATGACAGGGATGTGTGGTTTATAGGACACTTTTGGCGTACCCTGTGGAAAAAATTGGACACCCAGCTAAATTTTAGCTCTGCTTATCACCCACAAACTGATGGGAAAACGGAGGTGGTGAACAGGAGCCTGGGAAACCTGCTACGAAGTTTGATAGGAGAAAATTCGCGGATGTGGGATCGCGTACTTGCTCAAGCGGAATTTGCATACAATGATTCACCAAATTGCAGCACGGGCTACAGTCCTTTTCAGATTCTATATGGCATGCATCCTCGTGGAGTGCATGAGCTGCGGAATTTGGGGAAACTCGAAAAAAGAAGCGCAGATGGAGAAGATTTTGCTCAAGCGATGAGTGATTTACACGAGCAGGTGAAATCGAAGTTACAGTACAACAGTCAAAGATACAAACAACAGGAAGACTTAAAAAGGCGGGAAGTTCAATTCAATGTTGGGGATGAAGTATTTGCTCACTTGCGCAAGGAACGTTTTCCGAAGGGGGAATATAACAAACTAAAGTTTAAAAAGATTGGTCCCTGCAAAATTCTTCGCAAAATTTCTGCCAATGCTTATGAGATACAATTGCCGCCAGGGATAGGCATTTCACCCATCTTTAATGTGGCGGATCTGTTTCCTTACACTGTCAATCCTGAAGACGACGAGGCAGCAAGGCCAGAACGGGACACCAAAGTTAGGAAGCATTCTTGGTTGAGGCAGATGCCTGCAGCGCAGCCCCTTGAGATCGAGGGTATCCTCGACACACAAGTAGCCAAGCGAACGCGCCGGAAAGAATATTTACAGTACTTGGTCAAGTGGAAGAACCGTCCTATTGAGGACAGTTCCTGGCTTGACGCAGCACAGATCCAGAAGGCTGGCTATTCGGTGGACGATCTCATGGAACGGAGCCATGACTTTTTGTTACCTCGGGAGCCTGATGCAAGAGCATCCGACTCAAGCTCAGGGTAGACAAAACAACAACAGGTCTTTGTCTTTTGGTGTTGAGTGACAAATTGACAGGTTTTTGAACCTGTAAATGTTTTAATTTGTTTTTTTTAGAAGACTGTCTACGGTTAGGAAGTTTCATTTAACCAAGCGTTAATAGTTGGTTGTTTTATTTAAGTTTGTAGGGTTAGTTATATATTTTAATTTTTTTAGTTAATTCAGAAACAGTTGGAAACCAATGACGAAGTGTAACTGAAAGCAAGGCAGTTTCCAACTGGAAACTACTTTCCTTCTACGAAGATACAAAAAGAGAGGGAAGTGCATTCTGGAGGGGTTCAAAAAATTTGTCAAGAAAGAGAAATAGAAAGAAACAAAGTTTGGTCCAACAAACCATCTGTATCACATAACTAAGATAAATTGTTCTCATTTACAGAAATTGAAAGTATTTACAGTTCATTCAGAAAATAGTGTTTATTTATTTTGTTCCTCGAAAAGAAAATTGCTACAGGTATTACTGGAGATATAACAGTCATTGGAGTTTTGTTCCTAATGGAATCGAAAGAGCCTACAGGCCACCAAAGCTGGAGTAACATACACAGACGAGCATCACATTCGAAGACATGACAAACGAAAGCAATTGCAATAGCGAAAGATCTACAGGTAACTTCATTATCGAACTGTGTTTCCCAAAATCAATCGAAAGTAACCAGAACAACATAATTTCTTTTAAACTGCATATATCAATTAAACAGTCAATTCAGTATACCAAACCCAGTTCTGTAGATTACAGGACACTTAAATTACATAGCATCATTGAAAATTGTAACTATTGGAAGGGTTTAAAAAAAAAAACCCAAACCCTGCAACGACTGAGCAAGGGTTCGGCATGCACAACGGAAACACAGTCAGGGTTTCAAACCCTACAATATTCTGCTAATAATATTGTTCCAGAATGACAGAATAGACACAAAATAACCCCAACGTTTTCTCTGAGACATAACTGAGATAAGTAAAAGCAAGTTCGCCTGTGAGGTATAACGGAATTCAGTGTTAAGAGAGGGTCGTAACAGAGAATGACCCTACCCGTTGAAAATTGAAAGGCCACAGCAAATCGAGTCGGGGATACGAACAGTCTGGAAGGATTGTTCCACCTGCAAGATAAAGTCGAAAAGTCAGTCTAGAAAACCTGTAGACCGCGTCCACAATACAGAAAAATAAAAAGGGAGAGAGATTAACCGTTACCTGGAACAAAGGCCGAACACGCCAAGCAATTGTTGATTTGGATAACTGTTGAATCCACCGAAACCTGCTCACGAGGAGCCTAGGGTTTAGACAGAGAAGAAAAGCCAGAGAACGCAAAAACAAAGAGGGATAACTTACTTTTTTTTTCCAGTGCGAACGGAGTTGAGAAGCTGGAAAAAAGTCCGGTGGAGCCAACCTGTGGAAAAAGGCAACGAGTTACAGTCCGTTGAGAAAACCATAGCTAGAAAAAGAACCCAACAGAATCTGCATATTGACTCATAGCGCAAGGAAGTAAGACAGTGACAGACCCAACAAGTCGACCAGCACAGCATCGTCATTACAAACGCCGGAGGGTAATAGAGAAACCAGGAATCGTAGAGCCGAAAGGCTCACAGTAATACTCACAGAGAACACCAGAGCAGAAACCCTCATGCAGCAGCCACCGAACGGAAAAAATGACCCGGATGAAAGATAGTTACCAATAAGAGTGCAAAAGCCGAGAAAAATCGAAGGACAGAGGAAGTCAAACGACCGGACGGTGCAATTACATTGTGATTAATTGACAAGCACAGAGATCAACTGTTACAGATCTCACTGAAGGTGGAAAACTCAAGAATATATGCTGTGACATTAATGTGGAGCAACGTGGAAAAACAAACCCGGAGTGGGTTGACACATCACAATTAAACAGTCGACTTGGGCATAGTTTTCATTTTATTTTAATTTGTTGTTTGCTGACCTGGACGTGGGCTGGCGCACCATCAAATTGGTATCAGAGCGGGAAAAGATTTCCTGCGAAAAGGAGTTTGTGTATGGCGAAAGAAGGAGTTGCGAACGAAGAGGTACAATTTTATGAAGTTTTGTGAAACTTGTGATTTTTGTGTTTCAGAGGAAGGTGAGAAGATTGCAGAAACCTAGAGCAGGAGTGCTCAATTGGTTCGAGAGGAGAGAACCAGAGAGATGTCAAAAGACTAAGCTCAGGAGAGAAGCTTGGTGAGGTATCTGGTAGCAAGGAGGACTTGCTATTGCAGAGGTTTCGTTGCAACTCACGATGGACAATTCCACATAGGATGTGGGTAGAATTGTTCAGGAGATTTTGCTACAGGAAGATCACAAGGAGCAGTTCCACAGAAGAATTGCTCACAGCTGTAGAAGCCATATGACCAGGAGGTCATAAATTTTTGTGCCTTGTGAATTTGATGCAGGGGCATCCAAAAAGTTTTAATTTGGGACAAAATTTGTTAAAACCAAATTAGTTTTCTATAACTGAAATCTGCCAGGTGTGCAGTTGAGAAGGTGTAGGGTAGTTTTGGATCTTAACTAATTCATGTTGTTGTAATTCTTTATAAAAACAAGAGCCTGTAGTGTGTGATAGATATAGGAGGGGCGAATGCAATGTAGTTTTAGAGGAAGCACGTACTGAGGCTGAAATGCCTCAGATTCAGTCTTGTGTTTTAGAATTGTAACTGCATTTTGTATATATAATAGAAATATACTGTTATAAGGAATTGTGTGTGTTGAATTGTGATTCAATTATAGTTTGGATTTATGAGTTAAATTGACTGCAATCACGAATATTAATCTTTGTATAAACGGGTTTTGTTCTTCGAATGCGTTGAGTTCATGCTCTCTGGATATGAATTAATGTGCAATTGATCCTGCGTAGAAGGGTCCAAAAAGGTCGAATAATTCGATGTTAGCCTCTGTTTATTGGACGTGTTAAATCTGCATTGATTTCCATTTCTCAAATTGATATCAGATTGATTTGAATAAGCGGGTTCATTGGAGTTCAAATAGAACTGCGCGTTGATGAAATGATTGGGGGTTTGTTACAAAGCTTGTTGGATTGACGAACTAATCCATACGTAGATGAATGCGAAGGTTTTTAAGCCTATTTGAGCATCAATTGAGGCCTGCGTAGAATGAAATAAAATTGACCTTGATGGCACAGTTTGAAGGAGAAGATGGAAACCGAAAATGAAGGCGGATAGCGTAAAGGTATGGATCCATGTTTAATTGCAACAAAGTTAGTTAACACGTTTAAAGATTCGACGGTTTCTGCATATCGATTGTTGAGCGCAAGTGAATTCCCAGTCAACGCTCTCAAAACCAGAGTTTTAAGTGAACGGTTTGGTAGAAGAAACCCACTGGTTTCGCATTTTAATTTGGTGAGGAGCAAGTTTGATAATTATTTATTAATTGTTTGGGATATGAATATGTGGGCCGAGAATTCCTCCAAGAACCAAACTTGGTTGTGATCCTTATTCATAGTATTTTAATACTATGCTTTGGAATTATTGATCGTTGTTGAAGTAAAATTTTAATGCTGAATTAAAATAGCCACTCCAATGGTTATTAGTACCTCAAGAGATTTGGGGATTTATCCTGAGAAATTGAAAGGTCGAGATGAAGGCCGGTAGGTGTTTTCAAATGCAACAAAGTGGCGCAGTGGAAGCAGAGTGGGCCATAAGGTCCCAAGATCGAGTTTTGGAGCGATGAATCTGTAGCTTGTTATGGATTTTAATAAGTTGCAGGTTGATTTTGTTTAACTAAAAGGTGAACTTGTCTTGTGGCAGATTCACTTTTCATCAAGTGGTATCAGAGCGGAAAATATTTCCTGTGGAAAGGAGTTACGAACGAAGAGGTACAGTTTTATGAAGTTTTGTGAAACTTGTGATTTTTGTGTTTTGTGAAGGTAGCAGCAGGGAGAAGGTGAGCAGATGCAGCAACCTAGAGCAAGAGTGCTCAATTGGTTCGAGAAGAGAGAACCAGAGATGCCAAAAGACTAAGCTCGGGAGAGAAGCTTGGTGAGGTATCTGGTAGCAGGGAGGACTGCTATTGCAGAGGTTTTGTTGCAGTTCACGATGGACAATTCCACAGAGAATGTGGGTAGAATTGTTTGAGATGTTGCTACAGGAAGATCACAAGGAGTAGTTCCACCGAAGAATTTTTGACAGTTGCAGAAGACATATGACCAGGAGGTAATAAATTTTTGTGCCCTTTCAGTTAAACAAAATCAACCTGCAACTTATTAAAATCCATAACAAGCTACAGATTCATCGCTCCAAAACTCAATCTTGGGACCTTATGGCCCACTCTGCTTCCGCTGCGCCACTTTGTTGCATTTGAAAACACCTACCAGCCTTCATCTCGACCTTTCAATTTCTCAGGATAAATCCCCAAATCTCTTGAGGTATTAATAGCCATTGGAGTGGCTATTTTAATTCAGCGTTAAACTTTTACTTCAACAACGATCAATAATTCCAGAGCATAGTATTAAAATACTATGAATAAGGATCACAACCAAGTTTGGTTCTTGGAGGAATTTTCGGCCCACATATTCATATCCCAAACAATTAATAAATAATTATCAAACCTGCTCCTCACCAAATTAAAATGCGAAACCAGTGGGTTTCTTCTACCAAACCGTTCACTTAAAACTCTAGTTTTGAGAGCGTTGACTGGGAATTCACTTGCGCTCAACAATCGATATGCAGAAACCGTCGAATCTTCAAATGTGTTAATTAACTCTGCTGCAATTAAACATGGATCCATACCTTTACGCTATCCGCCTTCATTTCCGGTTTCCGTCTTCTCCTTCAAACTGTGCCATCAAGGTCAATTTTATTTCATTCTATGCAGGCCTCAATTGATGCTCAAACAGGCTTAAAAACCTTCGCATTCATCTACGTATGGATTAGTTCGTCAATCCAACATGCTTTGTAACAAACCCCCAATCATTTCATCAACGCGCAGTTCTATTTGAACTCCAATGAACGCGCTTATTCAAATCAATCTGATATCAATTTGAGAAACGGAAATCAATGCAGATTTAACACGTCCAATAAACAGAGGCTAACATCGAATTATTCGACCTTTTTGGACCCTTCTACGCAGGATCAATTGCACATTAATTCATATCCAGAGAGCATGAACTCAACGCATTCGAAGAACAAAACCCGTTTATACAAAGATTAATATTCGTGATTGCAGTCAATTTAACTCATAAATCCAAACTATAATTGAATCACAATTCAACACACACAATTCCTTATAACAGTATATTTCTATTATATATACAAAATGCAGTTACAATTCTAAAACACAAGACTGAATCTGAGGCATTTCAGCCTCAGTACGCGCTTCCTCTAAAACTACATTGCATTCGTCCCTCCTGTATCTATCACACACTACAGGCTCTTGTTTTTATAAAGACTTACAACAACATGAATTAGTTAAGATCCAAAACTACCCTACACCTTCTCAACTACACACCTGGCAGATTTCAGTTATAGAAAACTAATTTGGTTTTAACAAATTTTGTCCCAAATTAAAACTGTTTGGATGCCCCTGCATCACACATTCTCTTAAATTATCCATTTATAACTACAATCTATCTAATTTTCAAATATTTATCACAAACTTTTAAAATAGCCAAAACATCATAATCTTAAAATACAATTTTTAATACTTTTAACATAATACTTTTTAAAAACTATTAAACAATATTAATTTTAATTAACATTAATATCATCATTTATAAAATTAAATTTATCTATTTATTTCATAATGTGATGAGGTTTCCTAAAAACGGGTTACCACAAAAGTTGCAACCATCGACAAAATACATAGCTAGCCTCTTGATAACAAGCACCGGGAAAATATATTGCCGGCCTTTTGATAACCATGCGTTTGTTTGCATCTTCTTATAGATTTCAACTATAAAGATTTTCCCTTTAATTACTTTTAAATATCATAATTACACCGAAGGTGTTATATTGTGGGGTTTTTTGTTGCGACACTGTACAGATTCATCCTTCCTGACAGAATCTGAACAGTGCCGTGCGGATATGGCCTAGTCAGATACACCGTGCTGCTATTGCTACTGTCCAAACTCGTAGCAGAAGGACAAGGAAAGATAGCCTGCGGCGGCGGTGTTGGAGGCAATTCAAACCCATTAGACTGAGGGGCTATCTCCTATTCCCAAAGCTTGAAACAAAAATTGCAGACCTTGATCCTCTCCCCATCTTCGGCGCTGTCATTCCTTCGGCCGTCGCCAGATACTGGAATTGTGTTCTGCGTACACCTCTTGCAAAACACTCGGCCGCATATTCGGTAATGGCATCGCCCATTGAATAGAGTGAACTGTGATTCGCATTCATAACAGACCCTACAGCTGCGATCAGGCATCCAAAAGTCCTTGGAGATGTTCGATGGATCAGTTCTGCGAGGAATCCATCCCCTCACTTTCTCCACAAAGTATAGGAGCGTGCTCTCTGCGGCTTCCATCTAAATCAGTTCTCCTTTGCATCGCCATGATAATCGCTCTATCGCATGATCACATTACACGGACCCAAAGATTCTCAAAATGGCTTTGTTTCGGCTAAAAAAGGGCAGATTAAAGCAGACTTATTGTGCTTGATCTCTCTGTGTATACATTTAGTGTGAATAGATATTGAATTTCATGTGGAAGCCACAATGCCTAATTCGTTGACTATTAACCATTGAATGCGTTTAACTGTGTATGGAGAATCGATGAGACTCTAGCCATCGACTACGCAACAGACCTCTGTTTGATAGAGTCTCATTCAATATAATCGGAGTTCGCAGATTTGAATTGGGCATTTTGAAACCACGTTTTGAAGTTGAGTGGTTTTGCAGGACTAAACCACCAGAGTCGTGTAGCATTTGGCATAAAGGCGGTTTGCCTTTTATGAGCACGATCCAATAACATCTTGCCACATCCCAGAGATGATACTGCTTATTTCACGTAGCCCATATGTGTTAAATTCCGGTGAGCGAAATTATGCGAGGCCCATCTGGTCGAGCTCTTGGGAAATCGACGGTATCCGTGCTAAGGAGTTGCGTGGAAGATAACGCAAGGTATGAGCCTGCGTTTCCTTGAGGGGTAAACGTTTTTTGAAAGCGTTGAAATATCGCAACTGTTGTGGGCCAGCGTTGATAAATATGTATCAAATAAGTGAGGCATGAATATGTGGCCAATATTGTTTAAATTGGTTATGCCCGGAAACATTAAAACACTATCTGCTATAGCGTATTTCCTCCAAGAAACCAAACTCGGTTTTGATCTTTATTCATAGTATATTAATGCCTTGTTCGGGAATATTAATCGTTGGTTGAAGTAATGGTTTACTACATCCGAAAGGATTGGATATAGTTCAAGGGAATTTTAAATTAAGTGTTGAACTCGACATATGGAGATTTAAAACCTTGAGTCATGGCATTATGATATACCATTATGCCCGAGAGGTTTTCAAATGCACCGGAGGCGCAACGGAAACATAGTGGGCGATAAACCATAGGCCTAGGATCGAGTTCAAAGATTTGGGCAACGAATTTGCAGTTTTGACATGGAAAAGGAGCTTGCAGGGTAAACTTGCTAATAACAGGTTTCGCTTCTCATCAGTTTTGCAGGATTAAACCACCAGAGTCGCGCGACATTTCGTCTGGAGGCGGTATTCCCCTTTAGCAATGCGATCCTATCACAATTTGCCACGTCCCGGAGGTAATACTGCTTATATCGCGTAGCTTTTATGCATTAATGTTATGTGGGCAAAATTACGCGATTTTCTTCCGATCCTGAATGCAAGAAATCTAAGGGTGTTCGCTCTTAAAGCTGCACGGAGGATAATCAAAGTATGGGGCCCGGGTTCGTGTGGTGGTATTCTCCCAGCGTTAATGTTTGTGGGACCAACGAAGCTCTAGTTGTTAATTGAATACACTTACAAACATTGCATTTTAAACGTTGTGTCACAACTAATAACACCTATTATTATTTCAATTAAACACTTTTCATAATTTTACATAAATTTGAGGAGGCAACATGAATGGAAAAACTCAAATCTAATACATAAAATAATCCCTTCAAAACAAAAATAATACTCAAATCTAAAACATAAGATAATCCCTTCAAAATCAAAATAATTAGTATTATTGAAGCTTGAATAAAACTCAAATCAATTAAGTAAAAAATAATAATAGTAGAAATTAATAATAATAATGCATCTTTCCAACTTCATAATCTATTTTTAAAAAATATAAAAACAAAAAATAACATAAATTCATTATGTTATCTGTTTAATTTAATAAAACGAATCTCACTCGACTGCCCAATTCTTTCTCTGAATTATGGCATCTCCAATCTCTAGCATTGCGAGACTACATTAATCTCTCCATTAATTGAATTGTTTTTCTTTTATTAAGATGATTTTTATTTTTATTTTTATTTTATTAAAAAATATTAAATATTTTTCAAAATTTTAATATTAAAATAAAATTATTTTTTCTTAATGGTTTTATAGGAAATAAATAAATGGTTTTTTCAAATCTTGTATTTTTTTGGTGTACAACAAATAAATAAATGATTTTCCCAAATCTTGTATTTTTTTGGTGTACCTTTGCACTGTTCAGTGCAGCTAATCAGTGAACCTGAATTTCGTCGTTCCTTTACCCAATTTGAATTTAACACGTCGCACTAAAACTGTTTCTCTTGCGTCACTGCAAAGGGACCTTGGGGTGCGGTTTGTTCATCGACCTTCTGCCCCTACAGAAAATGTCAATCGTTGCTCTCGGTCAAAGCACGCACGGCGAGGTCAACTACAAGTGCATCTTTTTGGTTTAAACATCGAGCTTGTTTGTGCCTGCGAGTCTTAGTTGATCTAAAATCAATGGAGACTGAACCCTTTGATACGCACAAGAGTTGACACAAAGACCAGTCCTTCGATGTACCTTTAAACCCTTAAGGGGCAAATGCTAGTTTTAAAATACTTTTAAACATAGTGATCTCTTATCTTCTTAAAATCTAATAAACAATATTAATTTTAATAAATCTTAATCATTATCATTTATAAAGTTTTTTTTTTTTTTTTAAACATACTGATTTCTTATCTTCTTAATTTTTTAACACTTTTAAACATACTGATCTCTTATCTTCTTAATTTTGTTAACACTCTTAAACATACTGATCTCTTATCTTCTTAAAATCTAATAAACAATATTAATTTTAATAAATATTAATCATCATTTATAAAGTTAAATTTGTCTATTTATTTCAGACGGTGATGATGTTTCCCCAACCCACCGGCAAATACATTAACCCAAAAAGTGATGATGATAAAGTTAAAGGTAAAAAAATTGCAAAAAGCAAAGTCAGTAACCCACCGGCAAATACATTGCCAGCCTTTTGATAACCACAACCGCGAAAATACATTGCCAACCTTTTGATAACCATGCGTTTGTTTGCATCTCCACATGGTAAAAATGCTCCCTTTAACAAGTTTTGCATCTTTGGGGATTGAATGGCCAAGAATTTGGGGCAAAGATATTTTTTACCCGCTCCGGAATTCATGTGAAAAGATATACAAGTACACATAAATTTCAAATTCAAAATTTGATAGGTTACAAAACAGACATTATAACATTAGTGACGGGTGAATGGCAACCACCGTAAGGCTTCGGACAAAGAGAAGTAGGGTATCCTTCCTCTCGTGTAGTGGGCTCCACACGTTTGGACCGAAATGTGTAGGCCACCGCCCAGATTATTTAGGAATGGGCCTAAATGGTTTTTTGTGAAAATGGTATAGGAAGCAATGTCATATAAAATGAATTGTAAATTTTTTGATATGTGATATTGATAAATTATGGTATTAGTCGATAATATTTTAACAAAACTTATTTACAAATTAAGATCTTTATGATAATGTAGGGATATATCTTAATGATTAAAAATCTTGTTCCATATTTTTTTAAATCTATATATACTTAACTTATATATTAATTTTTTAAGAATAATAAAAAAGTTATAATTTCTTTAAGTTTTATTATTTTTATTTATTTTAATAATACTATATATATCATAAAATAAGTATTTTGATATTTATTAACATTTATCAATAATTTAATTTATATAGCTATATTAATTTTATAAATTTATATAAAATATAAATATTAAAATATTTTAATCTTATATAGAATAAATTTGAAATTCCAAATAAAATTGAAATTTTCATTAAAAATTAATATCTCATTTCAAAAATTAATAGCAGCATTAACATCCTTAAAAACAAACTTCAATTATGGTCCCCATCTCTACTTACACATACTGGTACTCTATACCAAAAAGATGACATAAGCTATGAACATTGTGTTTTGGGAACTTTTATGAAATCCCAATAATACTTTAGGCATTTAGAAGGAATCCACCCCTAGATTGGTTACATAAATATAAAATAGCTTTGTGAAATCCCAAAATGGTAGTTTGTTGCATGAATGAAGCTCTTTTCAAATGGTAGCATTTTATTTTGGTATTTGTGCATTTAGCATACTATATAAATTAGTAAAAATTCATCTAAAGTACAGATTTAATATGAATTAAGAGGGATTTAATTTTTTCAACCGAAAACTATTTTTAAAGTGTAAAATTTTGAAAAAAAAATTACATCTTTATATATATAAATGTTATATATAGAATGTGCAACTTAAATTTGTAAGTCCAAAAATTGTTTCTTGGATTTCAATAAAGAAACATTTACCTAAAAAATGACCAAACTATAAAATTCTTCAAAACTTTTAACCATAAAAAATCATTTTCTTCAATTATTTTATTATATATGATATATTCATAATATTTTTAGAACAATATATAATATATACATAATTGACATTAAAAAATTGTATTTTATTTGTACACATTAAATCAATATTTTTGTTATTTATATATTTTTCTTTTAATTTATTTTTTATATAGATATATGTGAAGTGGATATCCACATAAATGAGTTGAAGTATATTTTCAAATAGTTTATTTAAATCCTTTCTTAAAATATTTTAAAAAAATATAAAGTTTAGACCTTTTATTCACACTTTTTTTTACTTATTATATTATATCATAACTAAATAAACATGCATAACATATTCGTTTTTGTTTTCTTAATTATAAATGGACATTATATTTTTTTTTAAAGGGACATGTGTCAACTCCACATTGAGCATAGATAGAATTACACATCTCCTTATACTATCGTTGTAGAATCAGCGTCTCAACTCAATTATGTGTAGTTAGTTGAGTTATTAGTCAAAGAAGGGCTCTTGATTTTATGTATCTTCTTTATCACTCCCTCTCTCTCTCTCCACCTTTCTCTCTTTATGTCTTTCTTCTTACCTCCCTCTCTCTCCCCCTCAAACTCCATCTCTCTCTCTCTCTCTCTCTCTCCACCATCAAACTATTATTATATCCCTCCCTCTCTCCTTCTATCTCCACCTCTCCTTCTGTGTCTCTTCATCTCACCCCCAAACATACTCACTCTCTCTCCATCTCTCCTTGTCACTCCCTTTCTCTCTTAACTTCTCACTCTCTATGTCTTTTTTCTTCCCTCTCTGCCTCCGCCTCCAAGTCCATCTCTCTATCCATCCTTCTCTCTCCTCCTCTTCTCCCCCCTCCTCTCTCCCTCCCTCTCTCAAGTCTCTCTCATCCTTCCTCTCTCTCCCTTTCTCTCCTACCTCACTCTCTCTTCCGCCATCCCCCCCTGTCTCTCTCTCTCTCTGCCCTCTAATCCTCTCTCTTCCCATCACTCTCCTCCTCCTCTCTCAAGTCCTCTCTCTCATCCTTCCTATCTCTCAATTTATATCCTCTCTCTCTCTCTCACTACCCTCCAATCCTCTATCTTTCCCATATCTCTCTCTCTTGATGTTACTATATCCCTCCCTCTCTCCTTCTCTTTCCTTCTCTCCATATCTCCTTCTTTGTCTCTTTATCTCACCCCTAAACATACATACTCTCTCTCCATATATCCCTTGTCACTCCATCTCTCTCTCCACTTCTCACTCTCCATGTCTTTCTTCTTCCCTCCTTCTCTCCCCCTCCAACTCCATCTCTCTATCCCTCCCTCTCTCTCGCCCTTACTATCTCTCCTTTTCTCTCCTACCCCCGTCTCTCTTCTCGTCTCTCTCTCCTCTCTCTCTCTCTCTCTCTCCATATTTGTATCTCCCTCTCTCTCTCTCTTACCCTTCTCTACCTCTCTCACTCCTCTCCCTCTCTCTCTCTTCATTCATCCTCTCCCATGTCCTTTAGTTTGTCTCCATCTCTCCCTTATAACTCCCCCTATCTCTCCACCTTTATCACTTTATGTCTTAGTTCTTCCCTCTCATATATATCTAGAGTTAATATATATCATGAGATATATATATATATATATATATATATAAACAAATTTATTATTGTATTAATCCAAAGTTATTAAATTTAATAATATTAATATGAATAATAGATTTAATAATAATAATAGTATTAATCTTTTAATATTAATATTAGGATTAATAATGTTTTTTTTGCATGGTATTAATAATAATTTGGCCCATGGTATTTGGACCATAGGCTTCAGCTAAATAAAACTTTTTTTTGAGTGTTCATAAATACCAAGAAGATTATGGAGTAAATATAAAAAGAGGTTTTATTTATTTACCATACCTCTAATTTATTTATATTTTTATTTAATTACCATTCCTTTTTTATTTACCATAATATTTGGCCCACAAGTTTGGTATATAATTCAATGTTGATTTCTAATCATATTTGATATATTTTTATTTATTTACCATACCTCCTTATACCTTTTTTATATTTATTTATTTGCCATACCTCTTTTATAAATATGGTATTTGTCCCATGGTATTTAGCCCATGGTATTAATAATAATTTGTCCCATAGTATTTGGCTAATAGGCTTTACCTAAATAAAACTTTTTTTGAGTTTTCTTAAAAATAAAGATGTTTATGGAGTAAATATAAAAAGAGGTTTTATTTATTTACCATACATCTAGTTTATTTATATTTTTATTTATTTACCATACTTCTAGAGTAAGTATAAAAACAAGCTTTATTTATTTACCATACCTAAGTTTATTTATATTTTCATTTACCATACCTCTCTTTTTTAGTGAACGTAAATATAACTCTCGGTTAAGAGGCGGAGATAATAATTACAAATATATTGATTATAATTGAGTCGACATTATTACATCTAACACCTACACATCTACCCTATACTGGGTTGTATAGCCCCTCTAGGCTCAATCTGTAACACCTGAATTTGAGTTGTAATGTTATTTACTTTGATACATTTGAATTATTAAAGTTAAATTGGCTTAATGTGTTTATTAAGCAAATTATGAACAAAAGTATATATATATATATATATATATATATATATAGGTTCCATAAACAGATGGTTAAGTGTCGAAGTTACTAGAGTGGTTAGATTAAAAGCAGTTATTTGGCTAAAAAGAAAACCTTTTTAAGGAAAAGGGTTTCTGCACAAGGAAGAAAGGACACCATGAGAGTTGGAAGGTGAGAGTATCCAGAGATAGTGGGAGCCAGTGGAACTCTAATAAGCCTGACTGGAAGAGGAGACTGGATGATGGTCTCGAGGTATCTCTTCAAAGAAAACTGTTAAGGCAATCACACTCTAGCGAGGAGTATGGGGGGATCAGAGGATGTAATAGTCTCTCTAATGGTTGGGTGGAAACCATCAACACTGCATAAGTGAAGTAGGTACCACTAATTTGAAAGGATAAATTAAGTGTTCCTGTGTTTACTAGAGGTACTTTGTTCCTATAAATAGTTTATGTGTGTGTAAATTTAGAAAGGAATAAATTCTGTAATGAATTATTGTTATTAGTGAAGTATCAGGTAAATAGAAAATATGTGAAATTTTTAAAGGACTATACCTTTGATCCAGACTAGGGTATTTATGTTAGAGGGAACTCTGCTAGAATTAAAAGGAATACCTTAATTATGGAATTGGTTAAATAACTATTAACATTAGGAAATCTATGAAAGAAGAATGGAGCAGTTAGTCCCATCCGGAGAATTAACTCCAAACATAACAGTCTACCATCATTATAATTAGTATACACGGACAATGGGTTTAGGGAGGAAACCCACCTTGTAAATAGATGGTCCGAACACCTAGGAATGTCAAGTCCTCTTAAGACAAAGTAAAGAAAACAAGCTGCCACTGGAAGTAATAGTTAAACAAAACAGTAGACTCAATGTGTTATGCACTAATAAACATGAATACCAAGAAGAACAAACTCATAGAGTATAACCTGTAGCGAAAGGAAGCAAATACAAATTAATTCTTCCTGGAGGAACAGAATGTCAGAAAAGAGTAAATCTAGAAGTTGTAATACTAGATATTAGACCAAACACATAATATTCCTCTAGTGCTAGTCATATGGAAGTAAAATAACTATCAGAGATAAAACCCTACAGGGTGAAACCCTGTCGATGACAAAATACATATCTCAAGAATATATCGTTCTTTAATTTAAAGAAGAAATATGTAAAACATCACATTTACAATAGCCATATACAACAAGATTCACATTTTTTAATGAACAGACCATGCAGTAAAAGAAATCCATTAAATATTGAACCCATAGTTCACTGAATATAGAAACTTTTCTCCGAAATCATATTTTCTTATAGAATGTCAACATAGAGAAAAAGACAAATATTCGGTTGGCCGAGCTAGAGTATGGAAACATAGGACACATGACCAAATCGTAAAGAATGAACGACCCTCTGGTATAGTCAAATCCATAAACAAAAATTCGTATATAACACAAAATAAGTTATAGCTCTGCAAGCCGCGATGGGCTAGGAGACAAATAAGCTTAAACACCCTCGACAATGGCCTTATAATTATAGAGCTTCAAAATATAAGGTCTAGAATGATTCAATTGAAAATTGGAACTAGTCTTGACAGAGACCACAGAGGAAAAACAAATACTTGGCATAACAGAAAAAGATGCCATTTTAGAAGGGTGAAGACAGAGCTTACCATATGGTAGAGGGTAAGGTTTTGTTTCTTACATGTAAAAGAATAGACAGTAACTTGTCAGACTAAACCCTCAAGTATTAGCAAAACATATATAACAGTCCCGAAAACGATAACTTGAGACAGAGCTTACCTCATGACGGAATTGGCCGTAACCTTACCACCTGCAAAAAGAAGTAGCCAGCCTTTTAAATTTGAAAATGTGTAGGCATGAAAAGCCCTTGACTCTATTTAAAAAAATTGTGTAAGTCGTGGAGTTACCTGAGAAGAGTGCAGCTGAAGACGTCTCTTCAAAGTTTTGCATAGTCTTTGTAAGGTAATGATCGCATAGAGATACAATGGAGACTCTGCATCGACGGGAGTCAAGTCGTCCTGGCCACATCACAAAGAAATACACCTCAAGTCTACAAAATAATAGATTTCAGGCTGCCATGATAAAACATTGAGCAAGTTGAGCCACCGGTGGATGGCTAGAGCAGGGTGGAAAGACCATTACTTTGATAGGATGCAGCACGGCATAAGGTTGAACAAAACCAGGCCTGAGCACAGATTCGGTGGACCAGGAGGGAAGAATGAAACATTTAGGGTTTGGAGGGGGGTAGGGTTACACCCTAACCACCTTTGAGTCTTTACCATCCATTGATCACCGAAGATCCAAGGGATAGGAGAATCCCATCTGTTAACCATAATATTGCCTCGTGTATGATAAGATCGTAGGTGGGAGTAACAACATTGAGACATTAAAAGACATGTACCATATTTCATCATAACTGAGGAGTTAAGGTGTGGCCAGTTGGCATAAACAACATAACAATAATTCAAATTTGAATCAACAGATCCTTCATATAATGTGAACATATATATTATCTGAATGATTGTAATATCATGTGTGGGATTCGAAACATGATTTTTAATATGATTTCATTGCATAACCTATAGTTGGTCAAGAATCTCCGATGATTAGGATTTGTTAACACTTTATATTTGCAATGGTAATTGTTTGGCACGGATTATACCATGTAAGAGTACATAGGGATTATATTCATATGATTTTGTAGTAAAATTATATAGTTAGAAAATTAAAAATTTTGTTTACAATATTCCTGATAATTTTAATTTCATTATGGAAATTCTTTATTGTAGGTGTGTATGAATCTTTTGTCGAAGTGTATGAAAAAATACCACTTTAGCTACGCATAACTTATAGCCCTAACATCAAATGTGGCTGCCAATATCTTCAGATCTGCAGTTAGTTGATCAAGACAAGTGCTGCAAAAAACCAAATCTATGCATAGAGAGACATTAAGCAGTAAAAATAAGGTTTTGCTCCATACATCCAATAGACAAGACAAGAACAATATTTTTGAAAGAATTTTTGTATTAAGGGCACCTAGGAGGAAAACAAGAAGGTGTTTCCAATTCTCCTCAATGGGATGGGTTCTTGAAAGTCCTCAGCACTTTAGATCTAGTATTTCTCTCTCTTGTTGGTGTAGAAAACCCAGACAAAGATAGAACTCAAAGGGAGCTCACACAGAAAATAATGAAAAATATGACAATGATAATGGCTCAAAGTCAGACCAAGAGTATAGATCCAGAGTGATCTAATAGGCAACAAAAGGTCGAGAATGGTATAGGAAAAACCCTCCTATTTATAACAAAATATTGGGTCATTCTAGATCTTGGTGCATGATTAAAATAACGTTAACTAATTTTGGTTTTCAAATTCCTGTGGTTTTTGTTCACTGGAGAGTTTGCCGGATTATCCACAGTCTCACGAAACCACTTATTCTTGGGTTGTGGGGGCTGTCAGATGTCAGCAAACTCTCCGACAAAGCAATCAACAAATCTAGATCCACCTTTTATGGAATATTTTATTATATTTGTTGGAGGGAAAAAGTATTTGACTTGGGTCAAATCCCTTTATTTATGAATAATAAATAAATAAATGATTTATTTATCATTTTAAGGAAGTGGTTGAAGGATAATCAAATAAATAATGATTTATTTAATTATTTATGGGTGATTTAGTCATATTTAACAAGAAATATTATTTAAATAAGATTTAAATAATTATTCCTAGAAAATAATAAGACAAATAAAGATTTATCTAATTAATTTCTTTGTTTTGGGTTAAACATGACCGGGAATAATAATTAAATTATTGTTCAATTGATTATTCCTTGAGGAAAATCAAACAAATATAGGTTTGTTTAATATTTCCTTTTGGGGTTTCCTGTTTAGACCATAAACAACCTAATAAATGTGTTTTATTAAGTTAATTTACATAGTGAAAGAAATTTTACTTAGGGTAAAATTGGTCTTACATGGTGTACTTGGGTCCATCTAATGATAGTAGGTTAGATGACCAAAAAATGGTGTAACGGATTGCCCCCCAGCGTGCGAGTGTTAGGAGCAAATCGTATGACCGAAGTACGTTGTAAGAACTCAATCACCAGACATCAAAAAGGGAAGTCAGAGAGAGAAATGTAAGGTAGACTAATGCTAAGAACTAAGACACGAGGAGGCAGACTTACGTGCAACAAGTCTCTTTTTATGAGAGAATACACCTCTCTGGCGGCGGAGGAGGCATGCCTGTATGCAGGGCAAAGTACAAAGAATAGTGTGTCCGATGAAACAAGGGGCCAAGACCATAAAGTACGGCATAAACATGAGCAGGATAGAAATGCAATGAGGGATCATACATGCGTACAGGATAAAAACCAAGACTTATACAATAATATCTGAGTACATGAGATACAAATACAACCCAAATTCCCCCTACAAGCGGGGAAGGGCTCACAAAATCTGACTGATACATGCAAATCAAAGAGGCGCTGCAAGCGGCTAAGGCCGACATCATCAAATATATGGAGTTGCATCGAAGGCTGCAATGAAGAGGTCATCCAGGCATGTGGGGGGCTACCTGCAGGGCCACCCCCTCATGAGGGCTGAGACATCTCACACACACCCGGGCATCACCAATAGCTGCTGCTGCATCACTGGACCATCAAGCATACGAATATCGATCATGCTCAAAGGAGTTGGAGTGGAGAAACAAGCAAGTCAAAGGGAAATGAGAGATCCCTTTGCTTGATCCAAGGCACCGAACAAGAGTGGAAGCTGGAACCAAGGTACACTGCTCTCTAGACCTGTCTTCTGGAATGAAGGAGCTGATGTTGACAGAAGGAGGTCCGTCGTAGGTGAGGCAATGAGAGATCCTCAACTAAGGCACGAGAGAAAATAGTAGAGCGACTGACAGACTAATATCAATTATGATGATGGAATGGAGGGGACTGAGTAGCAAATGGACGACTTCCCTTGCTAGAGCATAAAGTACATGAATGACATGGCAGCGACTGACACAGTATCATGAGGGATAGGGGACAGTGGGACTGACGGTCATAATGTGCGACACAAGAGAGAGACCAAGCAATGAAGGATGGAGTACTATAGCAGGGTACAAAGGGACTCAGGATAGACTCCATGAATGTGATGATGGCTCAACTTGGATGCTCTAAATAAGGGCGACTTGATGGTGTTGCCACACAGAAAAGGTCCCATGGGGGACCAAGAAAACATGAGTACAAGATGGTATCTCATGACGAAAATCGACACTAACAAAGACAAGTATGGAGGCAAAGTGGTGCCCCAAGTACAAGTGTTGTAAGTGAGGAAATTCGATATTGGGGGGAGGTGAAGTGACCCATCTTGGACAAAATGTGTCCTGGCGAAGTATCAAATCATGAGAAACTAATAGATACCCATATGAGGGCTCGGCGAGAGCTTTCCAACGGTGCAGACAGTTTGTCAAATGGAGCTACGGTGTGGTCGCAGCAGGCGAAAGAAAAAACAAGGGTCTTCTTTTAATAAGGTAGTTTTCCCTCCAAATTCACTCATTTTCTAGTGTTGCTGTGGTGAATGTAGAGAGGAGGGAAGGCCCTAAATCTTGCGGCGAGCGTAGCGGACAAACCGACCGTTGGAATCGAGATCCGTCAGTTGCAGGTAAGAGGCCTAACCTTACTCTTTCATTTTGATGGATTGAAAGTTCAGATTAGGGCCCAGAATCTCGGGAACAGACCCTCTTTCACCTCTACGGCCGAGTCGCACTTTTTGGGCCAAAAACTGCGACCTGGGAAGCAGGTTTTGAGCAAAAAACTGCGACTTATCCCAGGAATGGGCAGAAAAGTGCGACTTGGAGGGTGAATAAGATATGAGTGTTGTTTTAGGGCTGAGATGTGAGTTTTTGTGATTGGTTACAATGTTTCCTATCTGTAAACTGACTGTTAGGTCTCTGTAATTTATTAGCAAGATTGGGAGAGTCCAATCACAGAGTTAACATCATTTCAACCAAACTTTGGGATTCTAGGATCTAGCCCTCCTGAATCTGGAGAGGGATCTCTCCAATATGTGCAAAGATGGATATTGTCTTTGAAAAGCTTAAGGTAATGATATTAGGCTAGTTATGAAGGCCAAGGGTTTTGTTTTGTTTTGTTTTGGATGGTTGAGCATGAAATGTTACTTGAGGGGAAAGTCCTAAGTGCAAAAATTTTCAAAAGTGAGAAGTTGCAAGCAAATAGAACAGATTTGGCAGACAGATAGATATAACGCTGGTTTTTAGTCCATTGGGCTATGGAGTCATATCTAGGCTTTAATTGAACAACAACATCAAGTGTGATCCAAGGGGCAAGTTATCTATGCCACAAGATTATTGAGATTAAAATGATGAAATGGAAACATTAAAATGTTGGAGGGGTGGAAACTGATAATAATTTCTCAGAGGATTTATAGTCAGTCCAAACAAGAAAAGCCCTTTAAGTAACTGTTTTAAAACCAACCAAGGACAGGGCTAACCATAGACTTCTTGGGCAAGTTCTTATTAAAGCAGCTTAATTGGCAAAAAATCTAGTAATCCACATAATTACCTTCAGAAAGTATGAAAACACATAAGAAAAACAGAGTGTAACTTAAGATCAGATAAAGTACTTTTAAACCTAGTCTGCTTTCAGTCAACACCAAGGGAAACTTTCAGAATCTGCCTTTGGAGAAAAGAATCTAGGAATCGGGGCAAACCATATCTTCTCTAGTCTAACTTTAATAGCAAATAATGGAAATAACATTCGAGAACAATGTTTGAGCAAACAGAAGGACGAGGGAACGCCAACATTCCTAACTGTTTAAACTGTATTGAATCATTCTTAAATAAACAAATATGAAGAAAACATTAAGATAAAGATTTCTCAGCCAGAGAAGGTTACTGCTATACAGAAAATCCTAACCCTGTTTAAACTGTTCTTTACAGAGGAATATGAACAATATGGCGTACATAGAAGGAAAACAATTTAACAAAGAAAGAAGCACTTCACCGGTGATATAGACCAGGATCCCAAGAAACAGCTTTTATATTGATGTCAAACCAGTTACAATCTTCAAGTCCAATGTTTCAGTTCAGCAATCATCTTCACTATTCAACCTAACTACTCTAGCACAAACAGAGCTTCAAGGGCTAGTGAACACTATGTACAAATAGAAGTCTCGAGCTCAAATGTATTTAAAAGTTCTGCAACCAACAATTTCTCATCTTCTTCTGAGGCATTTATAGAAGAATGAGGAGGCGATCTGAGAAAATATCTCTCAGGATAATTAATACAGGTTCAAGACTTCTCGGCCCTTTGAGGGGCTCGAGAGAGAAATTTACAGGTGGATCACTGTATTAACTTTTTACAATAAATATCCAAGCTCGGTGGGAGCTTTATTTTGACTTTGGGGCTCTGTGTAATGTGGGGAGTAACTTCGGCAGATATTTATTCATTGGTTTCCTTGCAGAAATAACTTCTTGGCGATGATGGAGGCAGATATTTCTTCGAGCAATAACTTCGGCCTCTGTTCTGAATGGTTTGAGGCGACAGGTGGCTCTTTGGTAGCTGAGGAATCAGTTTGCCTCAAGTTGTGGCGGTGGAGGCTTTCTGTCTGATAAAACACTTTAGGTTTTCTTTAAACTATGTTTTGAGTCGGGGATTAGGCTTTTGATAACTGTCTTAGCCGTAATCCCCGTAATGCTGTATTCAATCTTCTTCTGCTGTGCTTTATTCTCAAAACTGATACTCTTTAACTGTTCTTTCGAATAAAACAGTGTCTTGTCGATGTGCAGGGCCGCGCTGGGCTTTTCGGCATCAATGCTCATGAAACATTGACAAATCATTGAATCCAACCGTGTGAATGGTTCCTTTTAGTAGCTTCGAAGGCGTAGGAAACGTCTTTCCCAACCCTCGGCTTTCTTTGTGATACAACGGAAAACCATTGAAAACACCTGCACAAAACAAAAAACAATTAAGAAATCCTGCGAAATGGGTTAGACTGCTTCAGAAGGCAGGAGAGGAGTGTAGCCGTCGGATGAAGGCAACCAATGGTGGAGATCTGCATAGAAAGGCAAAAAGGATAGCGGGAGAAGAATAAGGAGGAGCAGTTTTGGACCGTCCGATCCGGACACGTGGACGGTCCAGATCTAATCGGAGGGTCTCAATCGGGGGTGGCAGAAAAGGGGATGCGATTGAAAATTCCAGTGCGATTAAGCGCTGGCCGTTGATCTGCAGATCAGATCGACGGCGGAAAACGAATCGGCGGGTTTTGAAATGGCGGTAAGACTTGCGATCGGAGGGAATAAGGACCGTTGGATAGGCGGGAAATGGACGGCCCAGATTTAATCGGAGGATCGCAATCGGGGAGGTCACAAAACAACATGTGATTGAGCCCTTTGCGATTGAGCGCTGGTCGTTGATCTGAGGACCAGATCGACGGCAGGGAATGAATCAGAGGTAATTGCAAGGGGGTGAAACATTGCGATGCGATTTTGCGCGGACCGTTGGATCAAGGATTAGATCAAAGGTCAAGAATAAATCGGAGGGAGAGCAGGATCGGAAGATCGGAGGTATGGACTGCGATTGATCGGAGGGGACACTTGAAGCATTGCGATTGAGAGTTTGCGATGTGATTGAGCGTAGGCCGTTGGACCAAAGGACTAGATCAACGGTCAGGATTGCTACGACCTACGCACCGGCAGAAAAAACCCTTAAACACATGAAAACCAAAGTTTTTTTGCGAATAAAACAAGTTTAACGGATTGGGCGGAACATATATAGGTAAAGGAAAAAGGCGCCCGATTGCGGGGCCGGGGGTTTTCACGGAATGTAATATGCCCGGGATTTATAAAGACAAGGGCTAATTGCAATCGGGCCATTGAGCCTGGTCTTTCCGATCAACCCATTTGTATTGTTTCCGATTGCGATTGCGCGATCGGCTCTTTTCAATCAACCCATTTATATTCAGCACATGGTTTTAAGTTTTAACTTAGAACTTTCGGGAAGTGGGTTTTTGGGTTTACAAAGGAAAATGAGCTTTGTAATGGTTCAAAGTCATGCACCCTTTGGATATTTGCGATTAGCACCGAAAGCTTTGGCGTTTGGTTTTAACACATGGGCATGTGGGGGGAAGTGGTTTAGGACTTAGCCCAAGGGGCTTAGGTCCATAGTAATAAAACTTTGATTTTTATGAGAAATTTTCAAGGATTTTAATGGATTTGGGGCTTTCGAAATAGTTAAAAAGTGAGTTTTTAACTATGAAAGGGGAAATTTTCATAAATGGAAAGAAGAGGACTTATGAAAACAAGGTAGTTTTGATGGAGAAAAGGGGGAGCAGATGAAAGGTTTTGAGAAGAGGAGAAATGGCGATCTTTCAGCAGTCTTTCAGTTGGAGTCAGCAGAAATTCCTGAGTATAAAAAATGGGACAACAAATGAGGATTTTGGACAGAGGCATGAGGCCTTAAAGAGACTTCAAGAGCCAACAATTTTTTAGTGATAAAATTTGTTCCTTGGAGGCTCAAAAAAGATTTAGCCACCTTTTGGTATAACAAAATATTATAGGTGGCTAACAGTGGCTCCACTTGGGGATGGTGCCTTCTTGAAGGCATCAAGAATTCAGACTTGACTTCTGGGAGGCTAACACTGACAAAGATGATGTGTTTGTGCAGATATGGCAGATATACGGGTCAACTGGAGAGAGAGAGATCTGGGTACATTACGGTCAGAGATCCAGGCAGATCAGGGTGTCCGTCGTGTATTGGCCAGATTTGGGGTTCTGAAGTTTTTGGAGAACCCTTTGATGAGAGCAGGGGAGCCCTTGTTGGCCCGGATTGTCAGTTATTGGGATCCAGATCATGAGGTCTTTGTAGTGCAGGGGTACAGGATCGAATTGACAGTCTAGGATCTGTATTTCCTGACCGGTCTCCCGCCACTTGGGATGGTGGGAAATACGCAGCCAGTGTTACCGCAGGGGCGGAACATCATGGAGTTTGTGGAGCGACATTGTGGACCGGGTCTCCAAGTCAAAAGGACTCGGATACCAATCGGGGACCTAGAGAGATTAGAGACCCGTGCAGTGGTCGCAGCGGTGCTGCGGATCCTGGGAAACTAGGCGCTCCATCACATCACTGGGGGGCAGATGATGATTGTGAAGAGTGTGTTGAGTGGGACCTACTATGGGTGGGCCCAAATGCTATTGGTGTCGTTAAAACGATAGCTGTCGCTTTGCAAGTGGCAAGTGAACCACGATTGCTCGTATGGGACTTTATTGTGCTCCTTCTTTTTTGAGAAGATCCCGACCTTATGACCTCGTATACAGCTCCCAGATGGGGGCCCGAGAGAGCCCAGGATGCGCCGGTGGGGGCGACTACTGTGTAGAGGAGGAGGAGGGGCGGTCGGACGGGTGTTTCGACCTGATTTCTTTGCCCATTGGGATCAGATGTCGTTATACATAGACGACTATCCCTATAGTGGGATGAGTTATTGTGGGGATCCGGACCTACCACTTCCGCCTGGTCGAGTATGGGGACCCGATGGTAAGTGACAAGTAACTACTCTTTTTTGGGCATGTTAAATTTATTGAGCAATAGATAGGGTACTGATTCATATACTTTTGGTATGCAGATATAGCTCCAGTAAAACCGGCCGGATATATGGGACGACCGGCAACATCAGGAGCTGCAGGCCCGAGTGGATTGAGAGTGGCGCATAATGAGGATGCAACCGCTCTCCTGGAGGACATCTGCCATAGATGTGAGAGGTTGCTGACCGGTGTTTCAGAGCGCGGGTGGCAAGACTTAGACGACCAGTACATAGAGCCATGTATTGGTCTACCCTCGGAATGGCGAGGGGTCATGCGGTGCATGGCGATGGCCGGTCAAGGGATACGTGATCTACAAGTTGTAGGAGTAGAGCCATTGGCTCAGGATCCGCCAGATAGTGATTAGGTGTGGGACAGGTGGTGCCCCCTAGTGTGTATGTAGGGACAGGTGGTGCCCCCATTTTTGAGTTTTTTGTAACATGCGATGGGCATGTCATATGTATCAGAGTAGATGGACTCTAAACACATGTTTTGCGACACATATTATGGATATGCATCTTTTTAATGATTATGATTGTTATTGTCTTGTATAAAATGCGTGTGATAAATGCCAGTCTAGAACATGGTTTGCAATGCTATCTACATAGTGATTTTGTTCTCGAGGTACATGGTTGAAAGTTATGGTTTCAAATTCATGTATCAAGAGTTTCACTCGTAAATATCGTCTAAACAGCACAGGGTTATGCACACGATAGACACCATTTAGTTGCATGACAAGAAGTAGGGAATCTAAACGAACATGCAGATGGAGGATGCGATGAGAGAGGGCATCGGCTAAAATACCCCGCACTACATCGTATTCGGCCTGATTATTGGTGGAAGGACCAATGCAGACCCCGTTTGAGAGAACAAGGGCATGCAAGGGGGTGAAAATGGCCCAACCTGCCGAGGCTAGATTCCAGGAGTAACGACTTGCACCATCGGCATAACCGATATAGGGTGTGGACGGGAGGTCCTGCGGAATGGTGGTACAATACAAAAAGTGGGAGGAGGAGGAACAATGACGACAACATGAGTGTATAGGAGACATCGAGTGGCAACTGCGAGAGGGAGTGCGATGGGAAGGATGGCTATGACTCATATACGAACTAGATGGTGGTATATGAGGGCTATAGGAGGAATGGCTGGGACTCGGGCTGTGGAGGTCAACATGGATAGGGGTGGTGTTATCCCGGTTATGGGCGGGAAGGATGAGGTCATGGGTGGAGAGGGCTTCCAAGAGGACATCCTGACGGGAACAGAGGGGATGACGAGAGGAAGGGAAACCACATGACGCGGCAAAGCTACCTAGATCATCTGTATAGGAAGAAAGGCTAACATGCGGATCGTCACGGGGGATGACAGAGGAACAGATAAACAGATGGTCGAAGGACGTTAAGCCCAGGGTGGTCGCTGGAGGAGGATTGAGCGAAACGACAGGGAGGATTCAAAGGGAATGTCCTCGAGAGGTCTCACAGAGGATGATAGGTATAGAATATTGGTAGTAGACTCCGCCATCTGGACATCAGGGGGGGGAATGTCAATGGGAGCGGAGGGATCCTCAAGCTGACCTGAAGCATACTGCGTAAGTATGGGAGAGGCAGACTGATTTTGTTCAATCTCATACTCTCGAACTACCTCTAAAGAGGCGCGGTAATGCGTCAGGTGAGAACAATGGTGGGAGTAATGGCCATGGACACCGCATAAAGCACAGGGTTTGTTGGTGCGAATAATCTTTGGGTTCTTGGTTACGAACGAGGACAGAATAGAGGGGTCAGGGACCGTAGACTCAGGGAACGCGACTTTAACCATGGGTTGAATACGGGGCAATTCAGGGCAAGTGTGGGTGGCGTGACCGACGACATCACACAAGGCGCAAGGATTTGCAGGCAGAGGAGGAGTCGGGTCAGTCGGGGTGGCCTTGTCTTTGGCTGCCCCCTTGCGAGCTTTGCCTTTCTTTCCTGGAGTTGTCACCACAGGGGCAGGGTCCTGGGGAGGTGCGGGGGGCATGGTGGCAACTGAGGAAACGAGGGGGACCGGTTGAACCGGTGTCAAAGCAAGATAGGGTTTGGGGTGACCAGGTGGGGTAGCGGCTGGAGGGTCAAGGTACCAGACGGGTATGCCCAGGGTCAGGTTAGGGAGAGAGAGGGTGGCCATGACGGGGACCGTATAGACTCTGGGAGGGGGAGCCAGGAAAGGTATCTGACCAGCGGGATAATGACCAGGAGGGACAGCTCCGAGATGGTTGAGGCTTAGGGGAACCGACCCAGGAGGATAGAGGGGTTCAGGGATACTAGCTGTAGGAGAAGGGCCAGAAGGAGAAGGTCCGGCTGGCTGAGATAAATGGCTAGGAGTGGGTTGCGGTGGACGAGGTTGAGGCTGAGGTTGCTGACTAGCCGAAGCGGGTCACTTAAGGGCAGCCCGAGACGATTGCATCATGCAAACGTTCGATAAGCTGGGATCAGCGATAGGAGGAGGAGGGAGACCAAGGAAAGTTCCAAGCAAAGAGGAGTCTTTGTAGACGCCGGGAGAGACACTGGTCAAGGAATCGACGGTTTGCTTATTGGTTGTAGAAGAGATGGTCGTATCAGGGGAGGTTTGAGATTTTGGCTCATGATACGTCAACTGGTCGATGGTGACTATCTTTCCATTGTGAGGAAAAGACATCTTGTGAAAAACCGCGGAAGGGACAGCAGACATGGCATAAGTGTAGCTTCGCCCCAATAGAATGTTGTAATCTAGAAGGGCGTCGATGACTTCGACGTCGACGCAAACAGTCTTGCCCACAAGAGTGATAGGACAATTACGGAAGAGGCCAATGGGTTAGGAGGCATGGCCGTCCCACGCTCGAAGGGTGATCATGGAAGGGGCCAACTCAGGAGATCCGAGTTGCTTCCAAACCGAAGCGGACATCACACAAGTGGATGCCCCCTCATCAATTATACACCGAGAAACGTTAGCGTTCCAGATTTTGACTGGGATTTGGAAGGCGACGGAAGCAGGAAGAGGGGGATGTTCTGATTGATGGGCGTCGAAAACAATCATTTGGTCATCAGCAGGATCCACAGCGCCCATGGCAGATAGTAGAGCCTTCTTTTGGGAAGGGCACGACTGGAGGAGTTCCAATGTGGAGATGGCAGCAGGAGACTGCGCCAAATCATCTACTATGCTATACGAATGAGCAGCTCGACCAGGAGCAGGATTTCGGCGTAATGGTCCCTTAGGAATCTTGGGATGAACCTCAACTTTGGGTTGAGGGATATGTAAGGGGCCATTGGATGTTGAAAGAGGCTCTGTAGAACCTGAAGAAGGGGACTCGGGGGCAGACTGAGCGGAAGGCTTGGGGTACTGGCGAGACCGAGTTTGAAGGTGAAGGTCGACGGTTGGGGATGGATCAGAGTTCATCATGAGGATCTGGTAATCGGAGGAACCAGAAGGGGAAGGTTGAGTGGCGACCTATCCGTCAGGTGGTTGGGCAGCCACGAATCCTTGCTGGGGGAAAGGATCGGTAAACACAACCGGTTGAGTAGTGGTCACATTAGGGGGAGCATGAGGGGAGGCATGTTGTCCTCGCAATGTGGCTTGAGACTCCCACATTTGCCACATCTGTGGTAAGAGGGGACAATCGTGAGTGTAATGACCGTAAACACCGCAACACGAACAAGGCTTATTTGTGCGAATAGGCCTGTCCGGCTTGGGCTGAGTGCCCTGTTGCTGGTTAACAGTGTTAGGGTCAGTACCTTGAGGATTGGGTCCACGAGTACCAGGGGAAGATTGATTTTGATTGTTGGGGTTGAGAAGGCAAGGGAGGTGGAAGTGCATATGTTGGAGGAACTGGAGCACCAGGCTGCGGATAAGGATAGTGGTTAGGTTGGGCAACATTAAGGTAAGCAGGAGGTTGGGCAAAAGGATAAGGTGTGCCGTATCTTGGATACATGCTACCTGGAGGGGGAAAAGTGCTAGAGGTGCTGGCCCCTCACGGAGGGGGACCATAACCCATAGGAGGTTGAGCATATGGATGAGAAAGGGGTCCAACGATACCGTCGGCGGAATGAGATGCCCCTGGGGCGTTAGCGCCATCGGGCCTGGGGAGGTCAGGAAGGACGGTATAAACATAACCAGAATGAGCGTAGATCAGGTCATATTTCAAGGCAATTTGGAGGGCGGCTTCTTTGGTTTGAGGGAAATGAGAGGCGACATCTTTGCCAATGGGAGGTAAGAGAGTGTGAAGGAACCAGTCCATATAAACCCGATCCTCGAAGGTGGGAGCTCGACATAAGCTCCGTCTTCTCCGCAATTCCTGGACATGAGTGGAAAGGCGGGTTGAAGAGGTTTGACGGAAAGAAGTCAAAACCTCTGTACTAGTGTCGTATCAGAGAGGAAGCTAGAAATAAGATAAAAAGGCTTGGGCAATGGTCGCAAAGGTGGTATGGGAAGAGGTGGCCTGGTCAACATACCATTTAGAAGCTTCGCCCGTAAGCGTGCATTGGAACAACCGAAGACGGATGGAATCATCGGTAATGGAATTGGAGGAACACCACATGTGGAAAGATCGGACGTGGTTGGTTGGATCTTCTCCAACAAGGCCTTCGAACTTAGGAATGTCGGAGGGGAGGTTGGTTGGCATAGCAGGCCAACCAACATCGTGGTGGATAGGGTCATTGATCAACTGATTGAGATCGGGGAGGCTGAGGCCTGCCATGTAAGTGAGCAAGGGTGCAGCCGAGGTAGTTCCTGTGGCAGTTTTGCTAGTAGTAGTCCCGGCATTAGGGTCGGGATTCCCGCTAGCGTTAGGCCCTGGACCAGACATAGTGAAGGTGACAGGGGGAGAACCAGAAGTAAAAGGAGAACCCAATGAATCAGAAGAGGAGTCAGAGTGCAGACTCTGAGGAGGACTAACTCGACGATGGCGGGACAGAGTAGGTCGACTGACCGGAAACTGAGGGTGAAGGCCAAGAAGTCTCCGGGAGGTGCGCCTTGGGGGCGCAATGATGACAACACAAACACGGCACAAGGGGAAGAAGAATGACCAACAAGGGCAGGGAGGTGTAGAATCAAGTGATTACAATGTCGAAACAAGGGCAGAAAAGGTGCAGTGTCAATTGATTTTACAATGTTTTAAATTCTTTGCCTGGCGGTGTGAACCAGGCTCTTCTTCGCTTAGGGTGAGTCTGTGGCGTGCGTTAATTTTAATTTTTAAACCCTGATGTTTTGAGAGAAAAAGAAAAAGTGTGCTGTGTAACTGAAAATAAATCTGCAGAGAACAGTATATAATGCTGAAATAACAGAAAACTAACAGCTAACAATGCATCAATCTAACCCAAAAATGCGGGTCTCTCAAAACTAGTCTAACAGAGGGAAAAAATCTAGTCAAAACACACTACAAAGAGGCCAAAAGATCTAGGGTCGAAAGGGACAGGGATCTAAAGGAGAAACCTGCTGAAAAGAGGTGCAGAACACAACCAAGAGGCAGAGGCAAGGTAGCTGGAAAAAAGGAGGAAATCAGCGAAAAGCAGAAGGGACAAGGAGGAGGCCCTAAAGGTAGATCCAAACAAAACTTCAGGAGGTGATTTGAAAGGGAGAAGAGCTGATTAAAATGGATCTGAAAAGGAGGTATCAAATCTGAAAAAGGGGTGGCTGAAACTCTGAAAAAATAGACACCTGAAATAGTTAAAAATCTTCCACAAAAAGTGGAGGGTACTAAAGCCCTAGGGGGCTAGGTTCCCACTTAGATGAGTAAAACAGATCAGAAACAGGTCTAAACGAGCTGAGACAGAGGCTGGAGAACCCTTACAGAAGCTTCAGAAAACCCAGAAAAATAGCAGAAAAACTGGCAGGTCGCAGGTTCTAACCTGTTTTCTGTGCAGGTCGTAGATAATGGGCTGAAAAGTGCGACCTGGAGGCCAGTTTGCAATTTTTGGGTTGAAAAGTGTGACCTGAAGCTCCGGGTGTCCCGGCGGAAGATTTCCGAAAAAGTTGTCGTCTCAGTTGCGGCTGATGTCTGTCACATGCGCAATAGATCCAGAAACACGCGGAAGTTAGAAATTTTAATATTTTAGGGTTTTATGTGAGAAAAACAACATAAAAATAGGAAAAACAAAAAGCTGAAAAGAAACCCTAGGGTGTTAAGTAGCTGGATATGCAGGAATATGAAAAACGACAGCGGTCGTAATTGAAAACCCGTGTGGAGTCGCCAATTGTTAGTATGAATCTTTTGTCGAAGTGTACAAAAAAAGACCACTTTAGCTACGCATAACTTATAGCCCTAACATCAAATGTGGCTGCCAATATCTTCAGATCTGCAGTTAGTTGATCAAGACAAGTGCTGCAAAAAACCAGATCTATGCATAGAGAGACATTAAGCAGTAAAAATAAGTTTTTGCTCCATACATCCAATAGAAAAGACAAGAACAATATTTTTTGAAAGAATTTTTGTATTAAGGGCACCTGGGAGGAAAACAAGAAGGTGTTTCCAATTCTCCTCAATGGGATGGGTTCTTGGAAGTCCTCAGCACTTCAGATCTAGCATTTCTCTCTCCTGTTGGTGTAGAAAACCCAGACAAAGATAGAACTCAAGGGGAGCTCACACAACAAATAATGGAAAATATGTGATAATGGCTCAAAGTCGGACCCGAGAGTTTTTAAAAGTGTCCCCAATAGGCAAAAGTCAATGAAGAATGATAGGAAAAACCCTCCTATTTATAACAAAATATTGGGTCATTCTAGGCCAGAGTGGGAAGAACAAGATTGCTGCTAATTTGCAAGAGGCATCTACAGTAGGGGACGTGGCACAAAATATACCAATAATTAATGCAACACGTGAGAATCGACAGGCATATTATCAACCAACCATGATTGAGCTAGAAGGTAAGTTGTACTCTTAAACTGTTTAAATTTTGGTTTATCCTGGTGCCAATTTAAGTTATGTAAATGCCAGAATAGTAGAGAAGTGTGATTTGCAAAGTCATAAGTTTAAAAACCCCCGGCTAGTACAATTGGCCACATGGACCAAAAGAAGAGTTAATGCTAAAGTTTCCAACTGCCCCCTATAAGTTGGAAACCAGCACATAAATGTTGAGCTGAACATCCTACCTTTATGATCTTACGACATTTTGATGGGAATGGATTGGCTGGAAGTGCATTGGTCACTGGTAGAATACAAGGAAAAGATTATTTATTACAAAGAAGAAGATGGAACACATCAAGAATTGCAAGGAATTAGAAACCACTTCAGCTATGACCTATTACTGCATCTCAGTTGAGGAAATGCATCCGAAAATGTTGTCAAATTTATGCCATTCAAATGGGATTTGCTAATTCTAAAGACAAGACCCCTATGATGGAAAATATGCTAGTAGTACAAGATTTTATGGATGTATTTCCAGAAATTATGCCAATCTTACCTCGAAAACGGGACATCGATTTGACTATCGAATTAATGCCAGGGACAACGCCAATATCACGTGCTCCATACCGAATGAGTGTACCTGAGTTGATCGAGCTGAAAATGCAATTGCAGGAATTGCTAGATAAGGGATATATCCATCCTAGTGTGTCTCCTTGGGGGGCACCAGTATTGTTTTTGAAGAAGAAATATGGTACTATGCGAATGTGTATGGATTATAGACAAATTAACAAATTAACTGTTAAGACCAAGTACCCGTTACCACGGATAGACGATCTATTCGATAAGGCGAAAGGCACAATTGTATTTTCAAAAATAGATCTAAGATATGTCTACCATCAAATACAGATAAAGGACGAAGACATATATAAGACAAATCTCCGTACCCGATATGGGCACTATCAATTTGTGGTTTTACCCTTTGGTTTAACCAACGCACCATCAACATTCATGAGTTTAATGCATGGCATATTTCACCCATTTTTAGATAAGATTTTTTTAATATTTATCGATGACATACTTATCTACTCAAAAACTATGGAGGAACATAAGGAACATTTACAAATAGTGTTAAAAATTTTGACAAAACATCAAATTTATGCCAAGTTCAGTAAATGTGATTTCTATAAAGAGCAGATTCAGTATCTAGGCCATGTTATTTCTGTTGAAGCTATAGCGGTAGATCCTGAAAATATAAGAACCATCATGGAGTGGAGAGTGCCTAAGAATGTAGTAGATATATGATATTTCATGGGGTTGGCTAGTTATTATTGGCGCTTTATTGAGGGGTTCTCTAAAATTAATTTTCCCATAACCTCATTACAACGAAAAGGACAAGTTTTTAAATGCACCAGTGAGTGCCAAACCAGCTTTGAGCGGTTAAAACAATTGTTGACTATAACACCTGTATTAAAGGTCGTCGATCCAAACAAAGAATTTGATATTTTCACTGATGCTTGCAAAGAAGAAGGAAAAGTGGTGGCTTACGAGTCTAGAAAGCCGAAAGATCATGAAAAACAGTATTCTGCATATGATATAGAACTAAATGATGTTGTGCATGCATTGAAGGTATGGAGACACTGCTTATTAGGATAAATATTTTTATTAAGAACTGATCACAGTAGTTTGACTAGCTATTTTAAACAAAATGATTTGAATGCCCAACAAGCCAGGTGGAATGAATTCTTAAGCGAGTTTGATTTGGAAATCCGTCATGTTAAGGGAAAAGAAAATTGTGTCACTGATGCTTTAAGTAGGAAATTACACTGTGTATGAACTCTATTTTAACCAGGTGGAATTTAAGTTCCAAGAATAAGTGAAGGAGGATGCAGAACAAGATCCGGAATATCAGTTCCTATAGCAGCAAACCCAGCAAGCAGAAGAGAAAGGAAAACAAACAGAGTACAAGATCAGCAGTGAACGATTGCTAACATTTCGAGGGAAAATATATATTCCTAATAGAATAAGTTTGAAGGAACTGATTCTAAATGAATATCATCGAAGTGCTTATTCTGGACACCCTGGTTATCATAAAATGTTAACAACAATCAGAAAATACTACTTTTGGCCAGGAATACGTAAAGATATTACTGAATATTTGACTAAATGTTTGGAATGCTAGTAGGTCAAGGTGGAGCATCAACACGCAGCAGGGTTATTTCAACCTATTCCAGAACCGGAATGGAAGTGGGAAGTTATATCGTTAGACTTCATCACAAGCCTACCAAAAACAAAGCGACACAATGATTCAATAATGGGGGTGTTCGATCGGTTGAGCAAAGCAGCTACATTTATTCCAGTACAATCAAATTATAACATTATACAAATTGCTGGTATTTTTATGAGAGAAGTGTTTAGATTACACGGCATACCCAAGACAATCATCTCTGACATATATGTGAAGTTCACCTCCGCATTTTGGAAGGCCTTATTCACTGGATTAGGCACCCAAAATCAATTCAGTACCGCATACCATCCATAGACAGATGGTCAAATGGATAGAGTGAATTATATTTTGGAGGATATGTTGTGAATGTATGTAATGCAGCAACCTGCGAAGTGGGAAGATTACTTACACCTCGTGGAATTTTCTTATAATAACAGATACCAAGAATCCCTCAGGATGAGTCCTTTCGAAGCATTATATGGCAGGAAATGTCAGACACCCATTAATTGGAGTAGTCCATAGACCAAGTTAATGCTTGGGCCGGAAATTTTGGCCAAGATGGAACAAGAAGTGAAGAAAATCCGACAAAATATGAAAGCTACACAAGATCAGTAGAAAGAGTATGCAGATCAGAAAAGAAACTACCAGTAATTTGAAGTTGGTGATCATGTTTATGTCAGAATTAAACCCAAGAAGAGCACCCATAGGTGGAACACTTGCGCCAAGTTGCCCCCTCGGTTTTGTGGACCTTTCCAAATATTGGAAAGAGTGGGACTAGTGGCCTATTGGATTAGCTTTACCAGGAACATTCGGGTGCACAATGTGTTCCATGAGTCTTTCTTGAAAAGATATGTGCCTGATTCAAAGCACATAATACATTGGCAAAACATTCAGGTAGGATTTAATTTGAAAACTAAAAGCCTTGAGAAGATAATTAGTACTTTAACTAATTCAAAAAAAATTGTGTTGGATGCAGGTCGAACCATACTACAAGTTTTTGGTAGAACCTCAGCGTATTCTCGAATAGAGAGAAATAACACTCTAGAGGCAAGCCATCACCCAAGTTAAAGTGCAGAGGAAGCACTTTAGCCCGGAGGAGGCTACTTGGGAAGATGAAGGATTTATACGTGAGGCCTATCCGGAACTATTCACTACAATGGAATAAAACACTAAGGAAGGTGTTTATTTCCAGTGGGGGAAGATGTAACACCTGAATTTGAGTTGTTATGTTATTTACTTTGATACATTTGAATTATTAAAGTTAAATTGGCTTAATGTGTTTTTTAAGAAAATTATGAAAAAAAGTTTAATTATATATATATATATATATATATATATAATGGAGTGGTTCCATAAATTGATGGTTAATTTTCCAAGTTACCAGTATATTAAAAGCAATTACTTGGCAGTTACCTTTCCTTTGGGAATAAAAAGAAAACCCTTATGAGGAAAAGGGGTTTTTCACAAGGAAGAAAGGACAACGTGAGAGCTGGAAGGTGAGAGTATCCAGAGCGGGTGGGAGCAAGTGGAACTCTGATAAGCCTGACTAGAAGATGAGACTGGACGATAGTCTTGAGGTCTCTCTAGAGAAAACTGCTAAGGCAAACACACTTTGGCGAGGAGCACGGGGGGGAGCAGAGGACGTAATAGCCTCTCTCATGGTTGGGTGGAAACCATCAACACTGCATAAGTGAAGTAGGTAACACTAATTTGAAAGGATAACTTAAGTGTTCCTGTGTTTACTAGAGGTACTTTCTTCCTGTAAATAGTTTCTATGTGGAATAGTTCTGTGTGGAATAGTTTTTTTGTGTGCAAATTTAGAAAGGAATAAATTCTATAATGAAGGACTATTATTAGTGAAGTATCAGGTAAATAGAAAATATGTGAAATTTGTGAAGGACTATACCTTTGATCTAGAATATGGTATTTCTGTCAAAGGGAACTCTGCCCGAATTAAAAGGAAGACCTTATTTATAGAACTGGTTAAATAGCTATTAATATTAGGAAAGCTATGAAAGCAGAATGGAGCGATTAGTCCCATCCAGAGAATTAACTCCAAACAGAACAACATGCCGTCATTATAATGAATATACACGTACAATGGGTTTGGGGAGGAAACCCACCTTGTAAATAGATGGCCCGGACACCTAGGAATGTCAAGTCCTCTTAAGACAAAGTAAAGAAAACAAGCTGCCATTGGAAGTAGTAGTTAAACCAAAAATTAGACTCACTGTGTTATGCATTAATAACCAGGAATATCAAGAAGACAAAACTCATAGAGTATAACCTATAGCGAAAGAAAGAAAATGCAAATTAATTCTTCCTGAAGGAACGAATTGTCAGAAAAGAGTAAATACGAAAGTTGTAATACTAGATATTAGACCAAACACATAATATTCCTCTAGTGCTAGTCATATGGAAGTAAAATAACTATCATATATAAAACCCTACAGGTGAAACCATGTCGATGACAACATACATATCTCAAGAATATACAGTTCTTTAATTTAAAGAAGAACTATGTAAAACATCACATTTACAATATCCATATACAACAAAATTTACATTTTTTAATGAACAGACCATGCAGTAAAAACAACCCATTAAATATTGAACCCATAGTTCGCCGAATATAGACTTTTTTTAGAAATCATATTTTCTTATAGAATGTCAACACAGAGAAAAAGACAGATATTCGGTTGGCCGACATAGAGTATGGAAACATAGGACACATGATCAAACCATAAAGAACGAACGACCCTTTGGTATAGCCAGACCCATAAACAAAAATTCATATAAAACATAAAATAAATTATAGCTCTGCAAGCTGTGGTGATCTAGGAGACAGACAAGCTTAAACACCCTCGACAAAGGCCTTATAACTATAGAGCTTCAAAATATAAGAGCTGGAACGGTTCAATTGAAAACTGGAACTATTCTCGACAGAGACCACAGAGGAAAAACAAATACCTCACATAACAGAAGAAGATGCCATTTTAGAAGGGTGAAGAAAGAGCTAACCATATGGTAGAGGGTAAGGTTCTGTTTCGTTCCTATAAAAGAATGGACATCAACATGTCAGACTAAACCCTCAAGTATTAGAAAAACACATAGAACAGTCCCCAAAATGATAACTTGAGACAGGGCTTACCTCATGACAGAATCGGCCGTAAGCTCATCACCTGTAAAAAGAAGTAGCCAACCTTTTAACTTTGAAAATGGGTAGGCATGCAAAACCCCCGAATATATTTTAAAAACTAGTGTAAGTCATGGAGTTACTTGAGAAGAGTGCAACCGAAGATGTCCCTTCAGAGTTTTGCATAGCCTTTGTAAGGAAATTATCGCATAAAGAGACAATGGAGACTCTGCATCGACAGGAGTCAAGTTTTCCTGGCTGCATCACAGAGAAATAAACCTCAATTCTACGTAAGAATAGATTGCAGGCTACCATGATAAAACATTGAGCGAGTTGAACCACAACTGGATGGCTAGAGCAGGGTGGAAAGCTCATTACCTTGACGGGATGCGACATGACAGAAGGTCGAACAGAACCAGGCCTGAGAGCAGAGCCGACGGACCACGAGGGAAGAATGAAATAGTTCGAGTTTGGAGGTGGGTAGGGTTACACCCTAACCACCTCTGAGTCTTTACCATCCATCAATCGTCAAAGATCCAAGGGACAGGAGCATTCCATCTGTTAACCATAAGATTGCCTCGTCTATGATAAGATCAGAGGCGGGAGTAACAAGATTGATACATTAAATGGCATGTACCATAGCTCATCATAACCGAGGAGTTAAGGTGCGACTAGTTGGCATAAACATCATAAAAATAATTCAAAGTCGAATCAACAGATCTGTCATATCATGTGAACATATATATTATCCGAATGATTGTAATATCATGCGTGGAATTCGAAACATGATTTTTAAGATGATTTCATTGCATAACCTATAGTTGGTTAAGAATCTCCGGCGATGAGGATTTTTTAATACTTTATATTCGCAATGGTAATTGTTTGTACCAGTTTATACATATGAAAGTATGGGTTATATTAACCATAGTTTTGTAGTAAGGTAAAAAGTTTGTGTACAAAAATAATGCTATGGTAACCATAATTTAGTATGGAAATTATAACCATGGTAAAAGTAATTTTTATTTTATTTTTTTGGTAATATTATGAGACAACCAGAGATAGTTATGTGCTAATTCTAATATATATTATAATTTTAGAGATTTTCTTCTTATTCTTTTTCATAGTTTAAAGAGATAATTGTTAGTGAAGAGTGGATATATTTATTGAATTAGGTAGCTTTTAGAGTGGGTGATGGAATTGATTATACATTCATTAGAAGTTAATTTAGGATTTGAATTACCCATGTATATGAAGGACTTCGTACTTGATTCTAGTATATATTTTAAGAAATTTTACAAATTTGTGATGTCTAGAAGAAGGTAAGACTAATTAAAATTTAGACACAATTTTTAAATGATAGTGCCTTGAATTCCTAGGGGAACATTTGTTAGAAAAAACTAAATTCAATAATAATTATATGTAAAAAGTGGAATTATAATTCTATGTTGTATGTACTTGTGGCCACGCTGTTATTACTTGTTAATATGTTTTCTTGAAATAAACTTCATGTAATTCTATGTATAATATTACATTTTAATAAATCATTACCATCTCTTTTGTTAACACAATCAATATAGGATATTAACTCATAAATTTGAGTAGAAAACGAGAAATCCTTATCACAACTCAATTGTAAACTTATAGTGAGGACAAATCTCTTTTGTTAACACAATCAATCAATATAACTCATGCCCTCTTTGCCAAGAAGACCACGAAACTATCAATCACTTGTTGGACCTTTTCCCCATATCCAACGCCCTATGGGATAGGATCGAAACTATATGCAGACATACCTACAGAGAAAGGGGTAACGTCATCAATACCATCAGCAAATGGATGGATAAACCTTACTCCAAAAACCTTCTGAATCGTCTTTGGCAGTTGATTCCAGACCTCCTTATCTGGAACATATGGAAAGAAAGAAACAGTCGTATATTTAAAGAAAAGGCCTCCAATCGAGAGAAAATATGGGCAAGGCTATACATCAATCTCACAGAAACTCTAGCCATAACTCCTTGGATTAAGGAAGATCTCCCGACAACTACTGTTGAATGCAACATTTGGAACAACTGGCATATGAGCATCAACACCCCTCTAGAAAACCCCCCAGGGAATGCTGGAAGAACCATAGCACCAGAACAATGGAATCCCCCACCAATTGGTTTCTTCGAATGCAACTTCAATGGAGCCTCCAAAGGCAACCCTGGAAAGGCTCGATTTGGAGGTATCTTCAGAGACTCCCATGGTAAACCCCTTCTAGTCTTCTATGGAAACATGGGATGGGACAGTAACAACTCAGCGGAGCTAGAGGGGCTCATCCAAGGCATATCCAGAGCCATTGAGTTCAAATTTTTTCTGCTGGAAATGGAGGTAGACTAAAAAATCATCACTCAAGCTCCACTCAAATTCTTCATGGCTCCTCCTCCTCAAAGGTCTCCACCAGCTGGAGGCTCGCTAACAGGCTCAAACTCTTGGAACCAGGGGAAATTTTAAGGATGGACGTTTATTTTAAAGTTTAGAAAACTTGGCGAATCTTAGTAGTCCCCACTATTTAATTCTAAAAATATTTATGTTATTTTTGTAAAAATATTTAGTTTTCTAATCATTTTGTATTAGTATATATAAAATTTTGGCGATTTCTAGGGTAAAATATTTTTATACTACAAAATTTGGGTGAATCAATTTTAAAAGAAATTGGAAATTTGCGAATCTTTTTTTTTAGAAAAAGCATGGAAAATTAACCCACCTACGAATATTAGCCCCTAAAATTTTCCCTGCCTGGAACAGATGATACAAAATCTCAGGGCAATAACTTTTCATCGTGTGCGCAAAAAAGCAAACACTGTTGCGGATATTCTGGCCAGCAAGGGTGTGGAAAGCCATAACATGTTGCATTACTCTAACCTCTCTAAGATTGAGGATGACTCCTGTTGAGGAGGTAAATCCCCTCTGCGGATAGAGACGATCCCTACTAGCCCAGCAGGGGTCTAGCAACAATCACGAAATGTTACGACGCAAGTTCCTAGTTACAAATGAAAGGACCAAAGATGGAGGCCTACCTGGAATCCAATGCTACGATCTGAAGAAGAGAGCGTTCCCGTTCCTCAGCCTCGGCAGATCACGATCCTCCACGATCTCCACGGATGGACACCTGCACATGCAAGAAACAAACAGATACAAGCATAAAATCCAGCATATGCAACTAAATATCAGTCAGAAAGGATACTACTCATATTAACATAATCGAAAACAGAGTGGAACCATAATCATAATCATTCATTAAATAACAATCGAAAGAGATTACAACCAATGTTCTGACGTCGTGGTCTCCTTCGGATGGGTCTCCAGTCGTTCACATCTCGCAAAGCTCGCCAGGGAAAGGGAAAACCTCTCCAGAGTCTCTCGACGATAGTCTCCTTACTTGAGTCGACCTTAAGGGAAGAAAGAGGGCTCTTACAGCACAAAGGCTCTTGGGAATTTGGAGATTCAAAGCTTAGGCACTTCAAGACTAGCTTGCCATGGAATTGAGCAGGCTTTTATAGATGGGGAAGGAGGGAGTTGGGATCCCTATTATTGTGAGATTGGCCCTATCAACAAGGAAGGTTCCATGGGAGGTGGCAAAACCACTTCCCTTCCATAGAACTCCCGCAGCCAAACCTCCCAACTCAAGATAGGCAATGGTTTTTGAGTTTGTTGAAACTCAACTTCCGCCATATTTATTTAAAAAACACTCCTTAAATTGGCTGGCGCGACTACTGCTCTGGGACAGAGCGCCAGTTGGCGCGGCCTCTTTGCAGGATTTTCCCCATTGGCGTGAGTGCTGAACTATCTGCCCGCGCCAATGCAAAAAGAGATGTTTTTCATGATTTTTGCAAGGAGATGTCTTTAGGGCAAATGAAGCTCATGCTTAGAGGAATGCATTGATGATGTTTTCAAGGCATGACAATGTTCACAGGTCACAAAATGGGTCCTCCATTATGCGGGACGGGGAATGGTAGGGACGGTGACAAATTACTGTGTAACAGATGCCCCCTAAAGTATGAGGCCCGAGAGAGAGAGGGGTGAAATGCTTTACAAGAACATGTTCAACTGAAGGCCCGCCGTCGGAAAACCTGCGCAGAAAAATACAACTGATATCTCAAGTACATGATGTATATGTGGTATGGGCGCAGCCATCCGAAACAGAGTACACTATAATCCGGATCCAGGGTATGGGCGCAGCCATCCGGCGAGGATCAAATAAATAGACTCAGGTATGGTCGCAGCCATCCAATCAGTGAGTCATGTACATAATGATAATAATCCACAATCGCAGCCTGGATTAAAACAGACACAATCCAGGGTCTTGCGCTCCATCTCGACCCAAACAAAGTACAAGTCCAAGCATGCGAATATGTGAGCTGAAGTCGAACATGCAAGAACATCGTCTGATTACCAGCCAATGATGAAAGCTGTTAACAGACGCGAGAGAAACCACCAATAATGACAATGGTCCTCAAGGTACTACAGGTACAATCTACGGCGTGTGAATAAATGAGTTGGCGTCGAACACCCGCAGAATCACTCGATCGGAGGTCAATGATGAAAACCTCACGTCGAATGCGACGAACCTGCCATTGAGGCATGCAGGCTCCAAGGTACCATAAAAGAGTCTCTAGATCAACTTCCTGGATAATGAGCTGAAGTCGACAGGAAGTGACCTTGATCGAAGGTGGGCCATAATGTTTCCCACATCATCGACACGAGACAGAGGAACATGATGTTTTTGTTGTGAATCAAGATCGCATGAGAATCAGAGGAAGGTTGATATTTGCAGAGGCCAACTTCTCTTGAACATATAAATGGCACGACAGTGGACTTGGCAGTATTTGACATCAACGGATCAGAGGTCATGGTGACGAGGCAATGAGCAGATGAGAGGTCAAAAGGGATTATCCAAACCCACGGAGGCAAAGTGGAGAAACGAGATGAGATGTCCCCAACCCGACACGAATGCAGACAAGTGCCATGTTCAAGAGCGACATACTGCCGACAACAACGACAACGGTTCCATTTTTCCCCCACCATTTCTAGCGAGTACCCCAATTATTTTTGATAACAAGCTTGAAGGGGATAGCATATGCTTGCAATATAAGTCCGCTCTTTGGGCGAATCCATCCTAGTGCATTTAACGAGTCCTAGGAAGGAGGAACTCGGAGAACGTCATTTCGACTGGATCTGATGTCATCAGGGTTTAATGAGTCTGACAAAGGGGAACTCGGCGTCTTTTCATGTTTAGAGAGTTTGAAAAAACAGCAGAAAAGTAAACTCCACAGGTCCCTTTTCGTAAATAGTTCCTCAGACCCGAAAAGGTAGAAAACAATATCCGAGAAAACCTCCTAGTCGCGATAGGCTAGGGTATTCCTTTTTCGTAATCAATCCATCCCAGCCCGAAAAAGGGGTAAACGTATACTGGGTAGATGTCGATTTGTGTCCATTTTAATGAGATCGAAACGACAAGGGCCTCGGCAATCCTTTCATGTTTAGAGAGTCAGAAAAGAGCTGAAAGATGACTCCAAAGTGACTTTTTCGTGTATTTACCGAGTCCAAAAAAGTATAAAATACAACTCGTCTCCATCGTTAAAGTCGCAAAAACCTGCTGTTGCACATACCAAGCAAGCGTAAAACCCATTTTCGACATAACATATCAAAATATTTGGTAAAAATAACTCTTTAGAACTCATTTTATGTCAAAAAGTTATAAATATGCCAAAATGGTAAAAATAAAATTACATTTACTATTTACCTTGGTAAAAAGCAACAGTGATCCATTTGGAGCAGAAACTTCTGACGACGATTGCGACAGATCCGGTTGTCCATTCAGTTTCTCGTCTGCTACAGGTAAGAGGCGCTTCCCTGCTCTACATTTCCATCCATTTTTTAATAGTTTTCCCTTGTAAATCAGTTATCTGTGGCCACTTTTGAAATTTTAGGGCCGTGCTCATTGGCGCGGGTATCGGGCACAGACCCGCGCCAATGGGCTCTTTTATACAAAGGGCTCGTGCCACGTGGCGCGACTGTTCATAAAACAGCTGCGCCAGTGGCCGAACCTAAAAATCTGCCTAAAAAATCGATATTTAAACCAAATTGCATGGAATTTGAGGCTTATCAGAGATCTAACTAAGGGTTTATGACCATATGGATGCAGGTAATCAAGCAAAATGGTGATTGAATGGAAAGAACGAGAGCATGGAGAAGAGGATGAACAGGCCATCCAAAGTGAGGCTTGCATGGATGCCCTCAGAAACTGTGGGCTGAAGAAGTTCTTCCTTACGCCCTGTCTACGAGCTCAGCCCGAGCTCCTCCAGTATTTGATCAGTGTTTGGGATGAACATGAACAAGTGTTCAGGTTGCGAGATCAGGTATTAGAGCTGGAGGTTTATGATGTTTATTTTATCACCGGATTGTCCCGCAGAGGTCCGATCCCTGTGTTGACTGGAAGCAGACCATCTGGGGAGAAGATGGAAGAAGTGATGGCACGAGTGTGCCGAGGAGCACAAATGGGATCAGGAAGCAAGAAGGTGGATATCCACACTATCCCTGATCTGGCATTGAGAGTGGTCCTACATACCATCACGCGGGCTGCAGGGTCGCAGGAACCGCACGAGGCCACAAAGGCCCAACTCCTGCTGCCCTTAGAATGCATGAGTCCCTTACTGTTCGACTGGGCAACAACAGTAACAATAAATATGAAAAGGCAGCTCACAAAATGCAAACAATCTAAACTAAAACAATTTGGCTATGGTTCCATCCTGGTATTGTTCATTCTGGAACGTTTACCAATCTTCCAGGGCCAAGGGGCCTCAGTAGCAGATTCGATACCACGAGAGCCAAAAATGGCTTTCTGGGAAGCATTAATGCCCAGAGTTGGAGGCGGCCAACATATGTCCTGGAGGCCGGAGTTCTTTAGGTGGTTACGGTGCGAGCTGATTGTAGTGGAAGACTGGCCATATGCAGGAACTGACTTCACCGGAGACCCAGATCTCCCATTTCCAGAAGGAGATGACTGGGATGAGGAGTTGGGTAAGACCTCATATTTTTGATTTTTTATGTTTTATATTTTTTTGTTAATACACATTCGTCCTAACACATTTTTTATATGTATGCAGATGTGGGACCTGAGAGACCAGCTGGGATGTCTCCAATTTCACAGAGGACTCAACTCGACCCTGATCCTTAGGGAGAGGGCACAGGAGGAGAGGATTTGATCCAGAATCTCGAGGGCATTGCTCGAGGGATCCTGGACTATGATCGGCTGGCGGACGTACCGATGGCATACCAGCATCATACGGTGGGAATTCCAAGTCGGATCCACCGAATCCTGAGACGCTTAGTGCATGCAGTCACATGCTATCATGAGCACCATGCGGATTAGCTCTTAGGGATTATACCACACCTATTTTTGAGAGACATATCATCTTCGGATGTACTTAAGATTATTATGTACATTTTGACTTTATGTGACACACTTCTATGTAAACATTTTTATATCTATATATATATGCATATCTATTTTTGGATGGATCTTTCTTTTCATGTGATGATGATTTAAAAATTGTGCAAATGTCTGTCTAATACCAAATTTGCTACTGCATATGTTAATGTATTCAAATGCCTCGGTATATGATGATATGTAATGTAGTCAAAATTTCTTTCCAGTAATCGAATGCACATATACAGACGCAAGATGGACGGGTTCCTTACCGAATAGTGTCCGTTCAGTTGTAACACTACAAGTTGCAAATCTAGATACACGAGCAATTCACGGATAACAAGGTTTACTGCCTCGGTTAATAATTCTAACACAACACTATATTCTGCGATGTTGTTCGTGGTACGTCCTAGACACACTCCTTGCAGGTTGACCAATTCACCAACAGGATCATAGATTACCCAGAGTGCTGAAGACAGATTCCTGGTACTGCGGGAGGCACCATCCGCGAAACCAACAAATGGATGAATAGACATCTGCACAACCAGGAAGACCCGATCAGCAGAAAGATGTTTACAAAGCACAACACACCATACATGCACACAAATGAAAAACACACACCTATGTACACACTAGACGGGGATGCCTCCCAACATGGTGTCTCAATTTGAGGTGCATGCCCCCCAAGCTTCAGTCTATAGAAATGGAGTGAAGGTTGAAAAAAAAAGAGATTTGAACTAAATCTATCAAAACTCAAATTGGATATGCTCATGTTTCATTGTTTTAATGAGGTTGACACACTTAAAAGAACTATCCTCATAGCATCTTGTTTCATTATTCGAAGAGCTTGACACAAGAGAAAGAACTGTGCTCTAACGAGCTCCCAGGAGGAGGCTTAGGGGGTGGTGCGGGGAAAATACCCATGAGGACTGGGTCTTTGAAGAGACCAAGTCCCATACTATCCAGGGGATTTGGAATTTGATCCACGTATGGCACGTTGTTCTCAGAGGAAGAGGTGAAAAATTACGACTGATCCACCGTGACACTCTTGCCCTCGTGAGGGAACTTAATGAATCGAAAGACGGTGGACGGCACACAGAGTATGGCATGGGTCCAGCTGTGGCCAAGAAGTATATTGTAGTTGAGTTTAGCGTCAACCACTTCCACTTCTACGTTGACAGTTTTTCCCTGTAATGTGATCGCTAGACTCTCGAGAACGCCCAGGGGTTTAGATTCCCGACCATCAAATGCCTCAAGGGCATTAGGGGATGATGACATGGCTGGAGAGCCGATAGCCTTCCAGCAAGAAGAGGACATAACGCAGGTAGATGCACCTTCATCCACGATGGCCCTATGAATGTTTAGACCGTTAATCCCGATTTGAATAATCAGAGCGATTTGATGTGGAAGCCGGGGAGTGAAATTCTCCAAATCAAAGGTGAGAAGACTCGAGTCGGCTGGATCAATGCCCCCGATCGTAGACAATAAAGCCTTCCGTTGCGAATGACAACTTTGAAGAACTTCTAGCGCAGACATGGCAGACGATGCCTGTGCCAAATCCTCAACAATACTGTAATGTTGACCGGCATGAGCATTTGGATTATAAGAAGATCTTCCAAGGACACCTTTGGGAGGCGGCTTCACAATGGGTTCAGGAGTAGGTTTCTCGATTTCCAACGGACCAGAGACAGGTGGGGGAGGCGGCCCATCTGGAATTGCCTTCCCAAGTGCCTGTCACGATTCGTTGTAATCCTTCGACCACATAGTGACAGAGATAGGTGCAACACTCTTCACCATGAAAACCTGAGACCCAAACGGTGTAGATGGTGACGGCTGTTCGACCATCTGGGCTTGCTGAGATGGAAATGGCTCTTTTAAAACAGCCGGAGTCCCTTTAGGGCCCTTAAGAAGTTGACTAACCTCGGATCTTTGTGGACAATCCTTAGTATAATGGTCCCCTTCACAGATGATGCAAGGGTACTTCGGTTTACGCTGAGAGCCATCCTCAGTACGAGATTTAGATTCTAGCTTCAGGGCATCAAATTTAGATTTTCCTTTGCCCTTCTTTTTCCCCTTGGAATTTTTCTCCGTAGGATTGGCCTGAACGACATTCACCTTCGTGGTTTTGCCAGAATCGGATGAGGTGGGATTAGCAGAAGTATTGTTGGAAGAATTAGCCTTCTGCTTCCCATTCGAAGATTTCTTCGAATTCTGAGAGACAGAACCAATGACACCATCCACCGCAGGGGTAGGCGGAGCCTTAGAGGTTCTGGGCCGTGGAGCATCAGTCAAGATGTCATAAAGCGTACCGGACTGAGAATAGATAAGATCTAGGTATTGGGCACGCGCGATGGCTTGTTCCTCTGTCACGCACGCTCCCATCGCAATATCCTGAGCGATTTTATTCACAAAGGAGGTGGTGAACCAGTGACTCAATATCTGATCAGGTATGTGAAACTTGATCAGTCTACGACAGCGCCGCCACTCATGAATGTGATCTGAGATGTGAGTGGCTTTGTCCTACTTCAGGGAAGTCAGGAGGTGTGTCCCGGCTTCATACCGAACCGGTAACTGAAAATGCGTGAGGAAAGCCATGGCTAAAGAATTGAAATATTGGAGAATGCCATGGGGTAACTCTATGTACCACTTAGAAGAAGATCCAGTTAAAGTACACTGGAAGAGGCGCAAACGGATTGAATCGTCGACCCAAGAGTTAGATGAACACCAAAGATGATACGTCATCACATGCGCCTGGGGGTCCTCTCCAGCTTTTCCCTCAAGCTTGGGGCAATCACCTGGTATCTTGGTAGGAACCGGAGGCCAATACGGATTATGTAAAATCATATCATTGGTCAACTTTGAAACATCCGGCAGCTCCAAGGTAGCCAGGAACGACAATGGTGGGTTAACCGTCATGGCAAGCCCAGGATGAGGTCTGGTACCCATACTCCACGATGGTTGTGAATATCCTTGCCCCCACGAGTTCTGTCCTGCAGGATTCTGACCGTAGGGGGCGTAGGTCATATAACCAGACTAATTTGGATGCTGGTAACCATAGTGTGGGGCCTGATAACCAGGGTACGGACCCTAATTATGTGTCGGCCCCGTATAAGAAACGTTTGGATTTGGCTGCTGAGTGTAGGTAAAACCGGGTGGAGGAGGATAATACTGAGAGCCTCTGGGGTGGTTATAGTTTGGTTGAGACTGACCATGAGGATAATAACCACCCTGAGGATAAGTAGGTTGCTGAAAAGTGGAACCCTGTGGAGCCTGATACGTAGGGCATAGTTGTTGATTTGGCTACGGCATTGAATGAACCGACTGCTGTGCAGGGTTAATGGAATGAGCAGGCTGCCCTGAATGAACAAGTTTACCTGACTGAGAGGGCTAACCTCAGTGAACAGGTTGACCCGGATAGACATGAGGCGTCGGTTGCGTAGGCTAACTTGGCTGTTAGTGAGCCCCAGGTTGTACCGGATGGGCCGGTTGGCCTGGAGGCGGGACACCGGGTTGTACCGGATGAACTAGTTGGCCTGGTGGTGGAACAAGACCAGGTGCTTGCTAGAAACTGGTTTGACCTGAAGCAGAACCATAGGATGGTCCTGGCTGAAATGCAACGTTAGAAATGACAGGATACTATGGTTGCATGGGTGGAGGAGGCTAGATTTTCCCCCGAGGACCATGGACCAGTACCGGTTGGTACCCCAGCTGAGGCTGGACAGGTTGGCCGGAAGGGCTGTAATACTGTCCTTGTGGACTATACGATGGCCCTTGCTAGCCTGCAGAATAGCCCTGGATGGGCTGCCCTTGTGGGTCATAAGGATAACCAGGTTGGCCCAAAGGTTGGCCTTGGAAAGGTTGCCCTTGTGGGTTATAAGCCTGGTGATGAGGTAAACCTTGAGCATGGAGGAAAGCCTCAGGAGCGGGTAGACGCAAAATGTCCCCGTGCTCGTCATACTGACCTATAAAAGCATACATGGGAGTACTATCCTGTGCATAGTGCGAAAAGTAATATCGGTAGGGATCTTGGGAGGACGGTCCAACCTTGGCGTTCGGCTGTTGCAAAGACAACCGATACCCCTCCAGAGAGATGTTCTCCGGTATAGCAGTGGCTAGATAAACATCTTCAGGAGTTGGCCTAGCCCTAGTAGCAGATGCTGAGACAACAAGAGAAGAGGCGGCCACATAGACAGTGGGCCGGACGGGAACAGAAGTGACGGGCATCTGAGGAGACACCCCGAGGGTAGTAGCAGCTGGCCTTGAAGCAGGAGATGATGTGTTAAAATAAGAGCTACGTGGAAATGATGCGACCTTGATGCGCCCATCCTGTGGGCGAAGATTTGCGTGCCGTGGCCGCCGTGACCTGCTCGGAGGTTGTCTCCCGGAAACAATCTTCGTGGGAAGAGCTGATAGTCTTCACCAGACGTTGGGATTTCCTCACCAGAAACACTCATGGTTGATCCTGCCATTAAATCGCGCAATAAACGGCGAGGACTAGGAGGAAATACAACAACAACAAAAGGCGAACCCGATGTAAGAGAAAGAGAGCAGCTCCACAATGCAATTAGACCACCAGGGGTTTGAAAAGAATATTGGTGAACTCAGCCCAGATATCAAGGGTTGCTCGGCGAAGCAAGGTTACACAGTGGAAACTCCGAAAAAATAAGGTACATAACAGTTTGGTGAAGGGTTGAAATACGAAGAAATGATCAAGTGTGGGACTACCAAATGATGAAGCAGGAACCCACCCACTTTGTGACAAAAGACAGGAGAAAAGAAACAGAAACACACACGGGCTGGCGGGTCAAGACACACGATCAAGCGGTCAACGAGGAAATATCTAACGGGGAGCAACATAATGTTTTGAAATTAGAAGCAGTGAAAAGAATGACTGTCCTGCCTCTCTTTGATTTGACACAAGCATGAAAGGACAAACGCTTGACGGTCTTTTCAAATTTAGGGAGTCAGAAAAAGACCAAATGATTGCTCAAGAAAACTAGGCACAAAGGGTGTACCAAATAACCGTGAACTGCAATATACACCTTGGTTTTAATAATGAAGAAGAAATCAACCAAGGACTTTTCGTACGTGCAGGCAATCTCCCCGAATGCTGTGTTCAGTGTATCACGGGTATAGGACGACAGACTTGGCTTCCTGTGGATAAAGGATTGAAAACCTAGAGGGGTCTCCCTTTATATACGCGACGGTACGGGGAGCACAAGTTCGTACTAGCGCTGTCTAAATCCAAAAGGAAAACGACAGCTGCTAGGTTTAAAGACGTCGGAACACGTCTCTAGCCTAGAGCTCTAAATATGTTTCGTTAGATTTCAATGCTGCCTTAGGTTAATTGAATAGATTTTAAAGTTGATCTTAAATTAGGTTTCAATTTTCAGGCCCTAACGAATGTGTTGTTTCAAAAACTCCTAAATGCAAAGCTACATGCCACAGTAGACCATTTTGTTCGATGAAGACTAGCTACAGAAGAGTTGAGAGTCTTTACACAAACCAAATGATCGGAAGACAAACAATGAGATCTCTAATGCAACTAATGAAATTGAAAACTTTTCATTCAAATCACTAATTACTAGTAAAATTGAAAAATTTCAATTTGCACTAATTCAACCAAAAGCACAAGAGATTTTTTTTTTGTAATTTTCAACGTTTGATAGCTAAATGCACTAAACAAACTGAAAAAAAATGGAACAACTTGAGAAACGATATTGAGAGAGAAAAAAGAACAAATTTCACTCAATGACACAAACAATCAGATCCCAAATCGACCAAAGTATCTGAAAACCAAGAAAAATACTCAAAGGCTCCAATGGACCGTGTGATCTAGGCCCAGAGCAAGACCAAATGAAATTTGAATGAAGGAATGAGAAATCACCCAAAAATCACAAAAAAACAGCGAACAACTACTAAGAGGATGCGGAGGAACAATCAGAAAGTTGACTGGACAAACGAAACACCAAAACTCCCAAGGAGGAACAAAATGCCAAAATACGAAGGAATTGGAACCAAACGAAGTCGACAGCTGTAAAAATAGAAACAACAAGGACGGAAAATCCAGATTCTGAACGGAGACTCCAACACACTCAGATAGTTGGAAAATCAAGAAGAAAAGCATTGACCAGACCCAGAGAGCTCAAAACTGAAATCAAAACCAAAACCTTGGAGTGGCACGGGCACAAAGTACAAACCTTTGGAAAACAATTGGCGCGGGATAAACAAAAGGAACATGCGCCAATTGGCGTGACTGTTGGGCTAAAAAGCGTGCCAGTCAAGTTTCTCAGCCAAAAACAAGAAAGAACTACTCCAGAAGTAGATCAAGGTATACTAAGCAAACCAAGAAGAAAAAGCAGCAAAAGAACCCAACCCAGAAGGCTAACCAAGCAAGGAAAATCATAAAATAATCAAAACGAGACAATCTAAACGAGACAGTGAAATGTAGACGATCCCCAGCTGAGTCGCCAAATTGTTGAGGAGGTAAATCCCCTCTGCAGACAGAGGCGATCCCTACTAGCCCAGCAGGGGTCTAGCAACAATCACGAAATGTTACGATGCAAGTTCCTAGTTGCGAATGAAAAGACCAAAGATGGAGGCCTACCTCGAATCCAATGCTACGATCTGAAGAAGAAAGCGTTCCCGTTCCTCAGCCTGGGTAGATCACGATCCTCCACGATCTCTGCAGATGGACACCTGCACATGCAAGAAACAAATAGATACAAGCATAAAATCCAGCATACGCAACTAAATATCAGTCAGAAAGGATACTGCTCATATTAACATAATTGAAAACAGAGTGGAACCATAATCGTAATCATTCATTAAATAACAATCGAAAGAGATTACAACCAATGTTCTAATGTCGTGGTCTGCTTCGGATGGGTCTCCAGTCGTTCACGTCTCGCAAACCTCGCCAAGGAAAGGGAAAACCTCTCCAGAGTCTCTCGACGATAGTCTCCTTAATTGAGTCAGCCTTAAGGGAAGGAAGAGGGCTCTTACAGCACAAAGGCTCTTGCGAATTTGGAGATTCAAAGCTTAGGCACTTCAAGACTAGCTTGCCATGGATTAAGCAGGCTTTTATAGATGGGGAAGGAGGGAGTTGGGATCCCTATTATTGTGGGATTGGCCCTATCAACAAGGAAGGTTCCATGGGAGGTGGCAAACCACTTCCCTTCCATAGAACTCCCGCAGCCAAACCTCCCAACTCAAGATAGGCAATGGTTTATGAGTTTGTTGAAACACAAATTCTGCCATCTTTATTTAAAAAACACTCCTTAAATTGGCTGGCGCGACTACTTCTCTGAGACAGAGCGCCAGTTGGCGCGGCCTCTTTGTAGGATTTTCCCCATTGACGTGAGTGATGAACTATCTGCCCGCGCCAATGCAAAAGGAGATGTTTTCATGTTTTTTTGCAAGGAGATTTCTTTAGGGCAATTGAAGCTCATGTTTAGAGGAATGCATTGATGATGTTTTCAAGGCATGACAATGTTCAGAGGTCACAAAATGGGTCCTCCATTGTGCGGGACAGGGAATGGTAGGGACGGTGACAAATTACTGTGTAACAACTTGGTGATACATATATAGGTCGAACCCTGTCTTTTTCTGAAGGTTCTATTCTCATAAAAAAATTATGTAGAATTTTGTTCCAAATTATGTTCATTTAATGTGGCTTTTGTTGATGGTATTTCTTTGGATTTTAATTCCAAAATAAAAAACCTATATATCTTTGTACAATTGTCATGAATAGAATTTTTAATTCAAGTGGAGTGTTAATTTTTAAATGCAGATTGTGTACAGAGTGTTATTCCTCTTACCACCTTGGTACTTCTTATACCATAATCAAAACATTTTTGTTACTTTATTCATGTCCTCATATATAGTGGATACTAGGGTTAGTCCCTAGGTAGGGTTCCTTCCCCGTTCCACCACAACAGAGGAAAGACTTACTATGTTCCTATAACCACCAATTTTCTTCCAACATAAGCAATACAAATACACATACATCTATGTATATTTCACTCACATAAAATTAGTGGGGTTTTCCATTCATTTTCATACTAATAAATACAATCATTTAAAACCATAAGAACATCATACCTCATTCTTTCATAACCCTGAATGGCAATAAAAAAAATTAATTAACACAAAATTATCCACATGGTCGTGTACTTATCTAAATTTTTCTTGGAAATGTATTAAAGTCTGTCCTGTTCCCCCCAACCATGGACATAATTTATCAATAGTTCCCCGCAAGCTCCAACTTCTATCTTCTAGAATCACAAATTAGTATTTTTTTCTCGTTTCACACCCTCTTAACACTTAGCAGTGTCCTGCTAGTTTTTGGGTTTAAGTCAATTCTTTCTCTCCCAATGTCTATATGGTAGTGTGTTTGTTGCTATGGAGTACCAAATACACATTCCTTGGAGTTGGTTGTTTCCTACAAGGAAAACACAATAAATTGGTGTTGTTAGTCGATAAACATGGGTAATTAAAACAACATAGTGAAAATTAACATGCCTGCAACATAAACTAAAAACTAAAATAAAACATGAAAAATACTTAATGAAGTAAACACATAAGAAAATTAATGGGAAAGGGTACACTTTATTTATCAATAGAGGACACTGGCAGAGAATTGTTTGAGTAATGGTGCTAAAAAATCCTCAACAAGGAAGTTCATTTCCTCAATCTCCTTTCAAGATTCCTCTATCACTCAAAGAATTGAAAATACTATCTAAATGATTAAATCATCTCATAAATGAAATGCTTAATTCCTAGGGAGAAATTTTCCTAGCATAAAAATTCATTTCTTATTCTTATTTCTTAGGTCTCCTAGAAATTGTATTTGTAAATTTTCATAGCCACTCCTCCTCCCCTTGGCTCATCAATGTTGTGGTTCACCTCATAAATGACATGAGAGCTACCAATTCCCTTCCTCGAAGGATTATTGGGGCTCAATGCTCAAATTTATCATCCATTCAAAAGTTGAAAATAATTAATATTATTTTATATTAATGGAGAAATGGTTACACAAGTTGTAACGTATCTCCTTAGTTTAGGATTAGTTCCTACAATTTAGGAGTTTGTTTGCAAATTCCTAATTCCTAGTGATGTATTTAATGATGTAATGCCTCAGTCATGAATGTAGAGTAAACTCAGAGTGTTCTCTCTATTTGAGTGCAGTCTCCAGGTGCAGTACTCACCTGTGAGCTGCAACTCCTTCTTTTTCAATTCAGTGTGATAGGGACAGCCTTAAATTTTTTTTAGGATGCATCATTGATTATAGAATCGTAGTGGCGGAAGATCTTACAAAAGTTTTTTTTGTAGATTCAGGAGGACTGTTGTAACACCTGAAACACAGGTCTCAGATGACTGATCATCTCTTAGCAGGAGAAAGGATTGGCATGGTTTTTTCAGGAATAGTCGCACCATTGGCGTGGGTTTGAGTGATATAAGCACGCCAGCGCGCAAAAATACGCTATTGGTGCGGAAGTACACGCAAAAGTCGCGCCAGGGCTGGGACTTGCGCGCATTTTGATTTGGGCGCGGATTTTTCGCATCAGAGAAGTGCCAACCTCTTTCTCTTTGGGAAGGTCTGCAATTTTTTTGCAGATCGGCCCTGCCCGGTGGTGGCACATTGAAGTTCTGAATTCGCCTGGTGGTGGCAGATCGGACTTGCCCGGTGGTGGCACATTGAAGTTTTGAATTCGCCCGGTGGTGGCAGATCGGACTTGCCCGGTGGTGGTGCATTGAAGTTCCTGATTTTCCCGATGGCAGCGTATTGGACTTGCCCTGTGGTGGCGCATTGAAGTTCCGAATTCACTCGATGGCAGCAGATCGGACTTGCCCGGTGGTGGCGCATTGAAGTTCCTGATTTTCTTGGTGGCAGCAGATCGGACTTGCCCGGTGGTGGCATATTGAAGGTACAATTTTTTTTTGGGAAAACAGTGGTCACAATCTGGTATGTGGTGATTTTTTTAATTTTTTTTAGTGTGTCCTGCAATTATTCGGTTGGGTAGAATTATTCATCAGAGGTTTAGGAATTTTATCAGTCCAATATGAATAACAGTATAGAATCGTATATCCACGAGTCTGGCAAACTCGATGGATCGAATTTCTCCAACTGGAAATTCAAGATACAGACTTTACTTGAAAGAAAAAATGCGTGGTCGATTGTTATAGGAAGTGAGTTGAAACCAGGATCAGGTGCACAAGAACAAGACTGGGATAAAAGGGAGACAAAAGAAAAAGTCATATTGAAGATGTCCATCAAGGACAATATTATCCCGCATATTAGAGACTGTAAATCGGCCATTGACATTTGGACAACGATTAAAATCCTATACCAGACGCAGAATACAAACTGTGTCTTGTCACTCAAAGGAAAGCTGTTTGCGATGAAGATGGAGAAGAATGATTCCGCTGCTGGATTCATTGCGAGAGTTAAAGACCTGAAGGACATATTGGGAGATATCGGAGAGAAAGTTTCCGATTCGGATCTGGTCACGATCACATTGAACGGAATGATAGATGAATATCAGATGTTCATCACTGGACTGGCAGCAAGGGAGAAAGCCCCTACGTTTGAAGAGCTGACAGGGATTCTGCTACAGGAAGAAGAGCGATGACAAAATTTGAAATCACAGAGCGATGACCTTGCTCTCATGGCGAAAAGGAGACAGTATAGAGGGAAGCAGCCACAGCAGCAACAACAACCACAACAGCAGCAGATAGGAGCCAACACAATTCAGAAGAGACCATTTAAAGGTATGTCTGCTAATAATTTTCCCAGCAAGAAATGTTTTTACTGTGGAAAACCTGGTCATGAGATTAAACATTTTTATAAGAGGCAGCCAGACGAAGTAAGAAACAAAAAAAGAAAGCACAAAGGTTGCTTCGTTGAGGAAGATGAGGATTAGAGCCACGAACTTCGACTATTCACAGCTGATTGTGCTCTTTCAGCTTCAAAGGGAGATGAGGATGACATATGGTATGTCGACTCTGGTGCATCCTCACATATGACAGGTAAGAAGGAATGGTTTGAATGTCTTGAAGAAACTTCATGTGGGTAAAAAATTTATTTAGGGGATGATAGTGGATATGAGATCAAAGGATATGGTGACATTCCAGTAAAATTACCTAGCGGTAACATTAGACGCCTTAAAAATGTATTGTATGTGCCCGGAATTAAGAAAAATTTGATCTCTGTCTCAATGATTACTGATCAGGACATGCAAGTTCAATTCTTTAAGACTAACTGTGTCATAAAGGATAGCCAGATGGAAACAGTTGCAACAGGAGTGCACATGGGGAGCTTGTACATATTAGACATGAAAAGTATGACAAAGCAAGCAATGGTTGCAACTGGATCGACAGTTGAAGATCTCTGGCATCAGAGATTTGGCCATCTTAATCTGCAAGACCTCATCTTACTTCAGAGAAAAGGTATGGTTGATGGACTCCCTGTTTTCCATAATGTTAAGTTGGATTTTGATGGATGTGCATTAGGGAAAATGCATAGAGAAGAGTTCCCTTTGCATGTTAATGGAAAAGAAATAGATATCATAGAACTGGTGCATACAGATATATGCGGACCTATGCAGACTAGGTCACTAGGAGGTGCATATTATTTTCTCTTATTTACAGATGATTGCACTAGGTTCCCATGGATATACTTTCTAAGTAAAAAGAGTCAGACCTTTCAGTATTTTAAAGACTTTAAATCTGTGGTAGAAAACCAGACAGGAAAAAGGATAAAAATTCTTCACTCAGATCAAGGTGGAGAATAGAGGTTGGGAGAATTCATGAATTTCTGCAAGCAGCATGGGATTATTAAACAGTTCATAGTGCCCCACACTCCTCAGTAGAATGGAGTGGCAGAACAAAATAACAGAACTCTTGTGGAGTGCGCAAGGAGCATGCTTGAAGGTAAGGGTCTATCAAATGATTTTTGGGCAGAAGCTATTAACACTGCTGTCTACTTAAAGAATAGGAGTCCTACTAAATGTCTAGGCTTCAAAACCCCTTTTGAGGAATTGTTTGGATTCAAACCAGCAGTGAGTCACTTAAGGATATTTGGGTCAAAAGCTTATGCTTATATACCTAAGGTAGAAAGGAAGAAGTTAGATCCTAAAGCCCTGAAATGTATCTTTGTTGGATATGGCATTGATTTCAAGGCATATAAGTTATTTAATCCTGTGACTCATAAGGTTTTTGCAAGCAGAGATGTCATTTTTCATGAACAGGTTGAAGAAGGAAAGGATGACTCTAACAGTGATTGGCACATTCCATTGCTAATGGAAGAAAACAGTGAGGATGATGAAGTGCAAGAGCAGAAACAAGAAGAAGAAGTAACAAGTAATGTAAGCAATGATCCAAGCTGGGAGAAGGCTGAAATAGACGGATTTGAGGTAAGTCCCCTACCAAGGAGATCAAGTAGGAAGACTCAATTACCATCTAAATTGAAAGACTATGAATTAATGTCAAATATTTTAAACATTGTAGAACCTGCAAATTATGAGGTAGCAAGTAAATTTGATGAATGGAGGGCTACAATGCACGAGGAAATAGAATCAATAAATAGAAACCATACTTGGGATTTGGTTGAATTTCCTGAAGGTAAAACCCCCATAGGATGCAAATGGCTGTACAAACCTAAAATAAATGCAGATGGGAGTATAGAAAAACTTAAAGCTAGACTGGTAGCAAAGGGTTACTCACAGCAAGAGGGAATAGATTTCGATGACACCTTTACTCCTGTAGCCAAATTAAACACCATTAGAATGCTAATTTCCTTAGCAACAAAACATAAATGGTAGCTACACCAGCTAGATGTTAAGTCTGCATTTTGGAATGGTGACTTGAAAGAATAAATTTATTTAGTTTAGCCTGAAGGTTTTGTGAAAAAGGGGCAGGAACATCTTGTTTGTAAATTGAAAAAGGCACTTTATGGTTTAAAACAAGCACCCAGTGCGTGTTATGAGAAAATTGACTCATTTTTTTGTATACATGGCTTTCATATGAGCTTGAATGATCCAAATACGTATACCCGAGTTCAATAAACGAGAGAAGAGTATTTTGATTTCTTTGTATGTAGATGATATGATCATAATAGGGGATGTAACAATGCGATCAAAGAAATCAAACGATAGGATAATCACAAGTGTTTGAGATGAAAGATCTCGGAAATCTACATTCTTTGCTTGGGATTGGGTATGGAAAAGATTACGGATAGAATTTTCTTACAAAAGAAATGTGCGGAAACGCCTGCTGGAGAGGTTCAAAATGGACGGTGCGGATCATGACAACACCATTGCGGCCAGAACTTAAAGTTGAAAGCGATGACGATGGCACTAAAGAGGTGGATACTATGTATAGACGACTAGTTGGCATCTTGATATATCTCACTACAACTGAACCCGGTTGGCATACTGCGGTAGTATGTTGAGCCGAGTCATATGGAAACCACTAGAAAGTCATTTGGTCGCAACAAAAAGTGTGTTTGAGGGTATCCCAGTAGTGCCTAGTATTATGGTATTTTGTGCACTGACATATAAGTGTTGCTCTGGTAGGTTTTTCCCGCAATTCTGATTGGCGAGGTAACTTGGATGATTGAAGGTCTATCACGAGTTACGCTTTCGACGTGGATACGGGGGTCATGGCATGGAGCAACAAAAAAGAAAACTGTTGTAACCTTATCTTCATGTGAAGTTGAGTACCAGCATTGTGTGCAATAACATGTGAAGCTATGCGGTTGAGAAGACTTCTCAACGATAAGGAAAAAAAAAAAAACAAATATCATGGCCACGACAACAGTACCATCAGCTTGCATACAATCATTCTTTCCATAAAATATGACACATTGACGGTCGGTTCCATTTTGTTCGAGAAAACTACGGTCAAAGATATTTGTTGAATATTGTAAAACTTGTGATAATATGGCTGATATATTTACTAAGCCTCTCTTGGCGTGTAAAGTTTTGCTAGTTACAGAAGGATGCTAGGGTTAGGATAATCACTTTCTCCATTAAGGGGAGTTGAAAATAATTAATATTGTTTTATATTAATGGAGAAATAGTTTTTTAAGTTGTAACGTATCTCCTTAGTTTAGGATTAGTTCCTACAATTTGGGGTTGTTTGCAACTTCCTAATTCTAGTGATGTACTTAATGATGTAATACATAGTCGCAGATAGGTAAACTCGGGTATTTCTCTTTGTGCGGTGCCGGTCTCCCGGTGCGGTACTCTTTTGTGAGGGGCACGCTCCTTCTTTCAATTCGGTGTGATTTTTATCATTGAAATAAATATTTGGAGTGTTCTGCCCGAAACAAGTTCACCTTCGAAGATATTAGACTTTCCAAGACCATCCTGAGATACGAACAAATAGTCGCGCGGCCGTTGATTTTCAATAATTGTTCGCCCATGATCCTAATTTTCTATCTTGAATACCCAAGAGCTTTTTATTTTGGCCTTAATGGTCTTTCCAGCGCTAAAATTGCGGTCTATGTCTTTGATCACTAACTTTAGTTTTCTCTTACCTTGGTATCTTGTAATGTGTGTACATATACGTATACATTATTCCATATGCTAATAGTTTTACCCCGATGTATGCTATCGGGTATAAGTGTATAACTAAAATTCATCACTGTCCATTTAATATGAATGAGAATATTACTAACTTTTTGAAAATGTTGTGTGGAGATTAGTGGGGGAAAAATATTGGGTGAGTAAATAACCATGCTCTGAAGAAATTTTGATATAAAAGTGTTTATATGTGGTGCCACTGGGTCTGCATTTCTAGAAATAAAAATAGTCGTGAAGGATGTTTTATATGAAGCTATTGAAAGAGTGCATAACGAAGTTTAAAATGGAAACATTTTCATTTCGGAGCTGCGTCGAAGCAAAAAACAAGGCAACGTACGAGAAGCATCGAGGATCCAAGTTTGATGTCGTCGGGGAAGAAGAAAGGTATTGACCCGAGGCATTGAAACCAAGATCAAGCGAGCGTGGTATTTGATCAAGCGAGCGCATAAGGATAAAGGAAAAGGAGACAACAAGTCCGGAAGAATTTTTCTAAAGTTTCTTGATTTTGGGAATGTTGTGGATGTGTTGAGTTGTAATGTTCGAGTGATGGCAGAAGAAAATCTGATTGAATTTTACAAAAGGTATGTATTCTCGAATTGAATGTAATCTCTAGGTATGTTATTTTCTATTTGTAAACTATACATAAGTCTATGAATTCCGCGAGATATGTTTTCATGGCGGATGTAATAGACTCATTTTGATCGGTAATAGAAGATGGGAATTAGGAAATAATATGAAAATTTTGTAGCCCTTTAGAGAGATTTTTATAGATACATCTAATATATGAATAAATTTTTCTAAGTTTGTTAATAAAATAAGAATATGAATGAATAGAAGACAGATTTTCATATCTAAACTCCCACCTGATTTATGGTTTGGGTGCCTCAGGTGAGAACTCTCCTCTAGTTCTAGAGGTGAAAATGTCGATGAAGTGCTAGAATACGGAAGGCTCTTTGTTGCTTGATGTGAACACGGGTCTAAGTACGAATCCCAATTTTATTTCCAAAAATGGGTTATGTTATCAAAGACCTTGAGGTTTACAACGAAGTTTTGGTTAATATTGCCCATGTTATATACTGTCACAATCTCACAAAATGGTAGGGAATGAGGTACACTTTATCACACAATAGTCATAACTTAGGGAAAATAATTTAGACTAGGTCAAAAAAGAAATACTATATGCAAAACACAGTTTGTGATCAATAACGAGATATTTTGGTGTCATTTTCTCGAGAATCTAGAGATTTGGCTTACAAAGCTGAAAAGAGTCATTTAATTCTGGTTACTTGTAGCTTTGTATTTAAAAACATCAATTATTCTCTCCCATATGAAGAAATGAAATCTTGGATGCGAGGGATGGTTTCTTGTGTATTCACGCTGATTAAAATACTAATACCATGTATTTAGGTAAGGTCTAATATTGTACCTCTGTTGGTTTGGGGGAATGGAATAGGGAGGAGGAATGTTCCATTAATTTGGGAGATAGATGATATACCGAATCGAAAATTTATGGCAAGCAAGAGATTTTTGAGTCATGAAAGTGAGATAGTTGAAGAGTGGCTGAGACGAATTTGTAGGAACTTAGTGCTAGAAGAAGATATTTATAGTGCATAGGTGATGTTGTTAGCATTTTAGAATAGCAGAAAAAAGGAAATGGAGAGTCGAAAATTTCAGAGATAACGTGTAGGAGGAAGTTGTTTCTCTGGTACAGTAAGGAATACCAACGTAAGTAAAAGTGGATCTAGGACATAGGGTTTAAATGTGGTTACTCTGATGCATAAAGTAGGAGAAGGGTTATGGATGCCTAAGTTAGATAACTGTATAGCTAAAATATCACATGAAGGTACGGTAGTGCACGACAATATGAACTTCATGAGTTTAAATTGTTGCAGTTGAATGAATTAGGACTATCAGATTTACTGGACATCTGCCAAAGGTAGGGGTGATTAGCTTGGCATCATATGTAATGATTCAAGGATTCCATGAGTAAATTATCATATCCTATTGATCCTCACCATCAAAGGGACATTTAACAATGTTTTGTTACCCATGACCAGGATTTTTCTCTCGCAACAAAATATGAATACAATAGAAGATGCTCTCGAGTTGGCTATGATAATTGAAGCTATGTCACGATGTCCACAGTAGTATAAGGAAAGGGGGTCATCATGAGATCCTGCCATTACGGGGCTCGAAACTCAAATTTATACTTTAATTAAAATACTGATGAATTTTGCACTAGTTAGACCGACAAGACCTCAGGTATGGTGTACCCATTGCTAGGTCGAAGGACACCATGTCATGAAATTCCTATGATTGCGGGGCCCTGGAGCATGCATTACACCTATGGGTCCTCCACCGCCACCAACTTTAGGAGTTGCATAGGTATATTTTTCCTTCTATTATTCGGGTCATACTTAGTGCTAGTCATTCCGTAGCCCACCAGGTATGAATGCAACATATTATTGTGAAATATGTTGCAACTTTGGGCATCGACCTCAGTCATGTCCTAGTTTACAGAAGTATTCAAATGTTCTTAATAGCTTGTTTTTTGAATTATTTGGATCACCAAATCACCATACGAACCAATGTCGATTCTTCAAGTTGTATCAAAAAATCCTTAACGAATGAACATTCTAGAAATAACTGAACTCAAAAAGGAGCTACATGAATTACTTTATAAAGGTTATATTCACCCATGTGTGTCCCCCTCAGGAGCTCCTGTCTTATTTTTCTGAAAGAAGGATGGCACGATGAGCTTGTGTATAGACTACATACAACTTAATAAGATGACTATGAAGAATAAGTACCCTTTTCCCAGGATATATGATCTATTCGACCAAGTCAAAGGTGCTACTGTGTTTCCTAAAATAAATTTACGATTAGGATATCATCAAATAAGGGTAAGAGATGAATACATACCCAAGAAAAAATTCTAAACCTACTACAAAAATTATGAGTTTGTGGTTCTACCTTTTGGTCTTACCAACTCTCCAACAACATTTATGAGAATGATGAATAAGGTATTCCATTCTTTAATTTTTTTTAATGCTTTTTTTTTCAAATATTGATTTGTTTTTTTAATTTCTTCAAAAAAAAGTTTCTTTAATATTTTTTTAGAATTTTAATTTTTTTATATGTTGTTGTTGTTATTATTATTATTATTATTTATTTTAAAGTTTTTTTTTTAATTTGTCTATATTGTATTTTTTGTGTTTTTTTTTAAAATATTTTTTTATTGTTTTTTTTCTTTCTTTTTAGTTTATCTCATCATTATTATTTAGATAGTTTTATGTTTTTTTGGTCAATTTTTTAAATTCTTTTCTTAAATTATGTTTTTTTAATGTTTTCTTTTCTGTAAACTTGTTTTTTTATGCTTTTATTTTTATTTTTTATTTCTTTTATTTTTTTGTTTATTTTACTTTGTATTGTTTCAATGTGTTCATGTTCTCAATATATTTGATTGCATATATATGTAAAAAAAAACAATGTAGAAGCAAAACGTCTAGGAGAATAATTTTTTATCATTTGTGTACTTCTTTCGCGGTCGATACGATTATGGAAACACCCTTTTTTTTGCATAGTCTTTAATATGTTTATTAGTTTCCATTTTTTAATATTATTAATATTATCATTATTATTATTAGTATTGTATGAAAATAAAAATAGAATATATATATTTCTCAATAATGAAATATTGGTTTGAAGAAACAATTTAAAGATTTAAAAATAAAATATCAAGACAATTTTCCAAAAAAAATAAAATTAATGTACGGAGTATCAAAAACTCCAAATTGACATATAAATTCATTTTTTTTGTAAATTTGTTCATTCATCATTACTGAAATGTTTCCTATCCAGTGATTTCAATACACGTAAAATAAAAATACATTAAAATAAATTAAATGGAAAGAATTTTTTCAAAGAATATTAACACTGTGTTTGGAAAATGTCGGAATTTTCAAAATTTTCATAGAGATGATATTTTATGATTAATGTCATCCTTAGAATTTTAAGGCTTTTCACAGACATCATATTTTATCTTTAACACCATGCCTGGAAATCGTTGGAATTTTAGGAATTTTGATATTTTATCTTTAATGTCACATGTATCATTGGAATTTTAAGATTTTTAATAGTTATGATATTGTATCTTTAGTCATTATTAAAATATGTTGACAATTTTTTTTTTCAACGTGTCTTTTTACAAAGAAATTGGCGACGTTATTCCAACATCAACATATTTTGTTTTTGGGGTGTTTTTTGAACACAAAAAATTGGAGACGTTATTCCAACATCAATACTTTTCATTTTTACGGTGTTTTTGGCACACAAAAATTTGGATTTTACTTCCATTTTTAAAAAATGTTGAAAATTTGACCTAGGAAAAAGAAAGGTTATTCTAGAATAACAATTTACATTTTAGGTTATTTCTTCATGTTTTTTTGATGTTTTTTTTGTTCTAGTTCTCGTTTTGAGGTAATAGTTCTCATTCAAACGTTAAATTTGTTATTATCATGTTATAAATTTAGAACACATAACCTCAAACATAAATAAGGTCATGATATCCATAATAGAAACTAGGTAACCCGTTCACAGCATAGGCCGATAAACAATGGTCTTTCTTTCATAGAAATCACATATCTACACATTCCATCTAGGTTATTATGTCATAATATCACAACATATTTACTCATACATGAATGTTATAACCATAACCATCTACATAGGCCAATCCAAATGAGCACGATACATAAAACATCAATATCTTAATTCCATAACCCTAATAATCAAGTTAGCTAACATATAACAAAAAGAAGTCAACATATAACATGCTCATAAAAAACATGTGACATAATCATCAAGTTTAAGTAACATAAAACAAAAAAATGTTATTACCATGTATGGCTATCTGACGAACGTTCATATGACCACACTTATTCAGTAACATTTATCATATATGTAACCACAAAAAAAATAAAATGAAAAACATGTATATAAGTAACCCTAATTCTTATAACACCCATTAACCACATACCTACATGCCAAATATACAACCTAGATGACGATCTACTATTACTGTGAATTTTAGTGCTACTACTTCAGTTTGATGATCTGCATGTCCGGTTCTATCTTAGACAACATATCAACATCATATCTTATAAAAAACATCATGATGACATAAAATGCATGCAATGACCTCATGGAAAACAACCTTAACCATGAGAATGCATGCATAACAACATATCAAAACTCAAATGCATAAAAAATGCATATACAACTGACATCCATGCATGGGAACCACATACAATCACCATCAACTTTCATATGGCGACAACATTGCAACTATGACCAATGCCATACATATGCAATAAGTACATAAAATATAAGTATGAGTAACACATATGAAATATGAAAGCACGATCAACACACCAATGAAGGAGAGGTCAACCATGATCTGACACCACCTGTAACCTCCACCTCTGCTCACACCTTCACAAGTAACCGACCAACCAGGGTAAACATAAGATCATGGGTAGTTAAGATATACTCATCCTCCTTGATGAATTTAAGTAAGTGGAATTGAAGTGGAAAACCATAACAAAAATTTATACCACCTGCTAGAGGACCTCGAGAGGCTATCCCAGTCATCAACCTGACTTCTCCCTGTGTCCCATTGAACTTTTATAAAAAAAAACCCAAAAATATTCCACATTTATGAATGCATGGGTATGGGAGCCCTTGGATGCACCCATAAATGTGTATTCCTACATCTAGGGACTAAATTTCCTAGATGTGTGCCTACGGCCATAGGTTTTAAGGCACTTTTCAACCCCATAAATTTGGCCATTTCCTAGAACTTGTTGTAACTTCTAGAGTCAACTAAGTACATAATGACAAGACTAATATACCAAAACTAAGTCTAGGACTAGGCCTGACCATCCCCAACTGGGACTGCAATTTTGTTAAACACTTGGCATGAATGAAATATATAGGTCTAGGATACATGATAGGCATGAATGAAATCTACCACCTACTATAAGACCCTGAGAGGCTATCCCAATCATCCACCTAACTTGTCCCTGTGTCCCATTGAACTTTTATCAATAAAAAACCCAAAACTATCCCACATTTCTGAATGCATGGGTATAGGAGGCTTTGGATGCACCCATAAATGTGTATTCCTACATCTAGGGACTAAATTTCCCAGATGTATGCCTACGGCCGCAGGTTTTAAGTCACTTTTCAACCCCATAATTCTGGCCATTTCCTAGAACTTCTTGTAACTTCTAGAGTCAACTAAATATATAATGACAAGACTAATATACCAAAAGTAAGTCTAGGAATAGGCCTAACCATCCTCAACCGGGACTGCAATTCTGTTAAACACTTGGCAAGAATGAAATCTATAGGTCTAGGATACAAGATAGAGCATATATGAATGAAAAACATAAAGAGGCATTACAAGAAGGATAACCGCCCTCTTATTTTAACATATATGAAATTAATTCGGTGTTACATCAATTATATTAGCATTTACAAGTAAATACTTAAAATAGCCATGACCCAAATCAATTAGTTAAACATTATTATAACCAACATAAAACCATGGAAATAGTAGTTAGATAACAACCATTAAATCCACACATTAGTAAGAACAAAATAAAGAGAACTTAGCTTATGTTAGAAATAAGAAATAATTGACGAGGTTCGGTAGTCCCACGTACCACCTGGCCATAAACATAGCTGAGCCAATCTCTCTTCAGCTAGTCACCCTCGTGCCATATTCAAAGCATGTATGTCAGATCCCATGGATAAAACAATCAATAGAGAATGCCTAACTAGAAGCTATCACCAAATCATTATGAAGTATTACAGGAAGAAAGAGAAACTCTTCATGCAGAGGAAGAAATCCCTAGGCAAGATTAAGAAATGACAATCCAAAAAATTCTTGTAGCAAAGAGAAAAGCACCACAAGAACCCATTGAAGTACAAGATAATACTTTAATAAAATAGATGCCAATGGACATTGAACTGAACAAGGGAGATTTATGTGCTGAATAAAGGGTCCTGAAGCGATTACTGCATGAATGGAGGAATCTAGATGATAGATTCATTCCAGAAGACCAGAAGAAATGTTCGAACATTATCTGACAGCCCAAGCGCAAAAAGAAGTAGCTACCCCTAAAACCATTACATTAAACGGATCCAATCAAGAATAAAAAGGAAGTAAGAAAAAAGGAGGAAGGACATTGCATGATTCAATACAATTGGTCGGTGAAATGTTAGTTAATACAGGAAAGACAATACTGTTAACAATGATATTCTAACCAATACCAAAAGTTACTCAATGAAAATAATCTCCTGTAACATTACAGGCCTCAATAGTAAAGGAAAACAATGATATCTAAAAGAAAGACTCAAGATAGAAAAACCATAAGTAATGATGTTAGAAGAAACTAAAGTTTTGACCTAGAAACTTCACACTATACTTCACTCTTTTAAACGACACTTTGAGGTCATGGCTATTGATTCAAGAGGTATGGTAGGGGTTATAGCCATTCTCTGGAATCCTGCTGAGGTAATAGTGGAAGGTTGGATAGGCCTTCGTCTCATATTAACAAGATGTCTTAGACGAGTAGGAACAAAGGAAAAGGTACTCATATCAGTTGTTTACGGGCCTCTAGCTCTAGGAGAAAGAGAGGCATTTTTACAGAGTATCTGGAATCTTAGCAACATGTACCAGGAGAAATTTTGGCTATAAGGAGGAGATTTTAACATGATATTAAATCTTACTGAAAAAAAGGTGGAATAAGGAGAGAAGACATTGATATAGAACAATTTCGAGACTTAATTACTGATCTTAAACTTGTAGATATACCTACAGTGAATGGAAATTTCACTTGGAATAATAGAAGTGGGGAAACACATCAGATAACATCCATATTGGACAGATTTCTAGCCTCGAAAGATTTAGTAAGCTTAGATGTTTATTATGAAGTAGCAATCCTCCCAATGTTAGGTTCAGACCATTGGCTTATAAGCATAGAAATAGACATCAAAGAAAATCTGGAGAACAGGCCTTTCAGATTTGAACTATTCTGGTTAAGGCATCCCACATTTTTAGACAAAGAAAAACAATGGTGAGAAAATAACCATGTTGTAGGAAGGAACATAATGCACTCATTTCAACTTCGGTTGAAAAGACTTAAATAAAAAATTAATAAATGGAATAGAATAGAATTTGGTAATATCCATCAGGACCAGGAAATACTGAAAGACAGTATGAAGAATGTTCAACATAATATGATTTTAAATGGAAGAACAGAGGCTCTTGCCCTAGAAGAAGGAAAGATTCTGATTCAACTGGAAGAATGAAGAAAGCAAGAAGAAGTGTTATGGAAGCAAAAATCGTGGGTACAATGGTTGAAGGAAGGGGAGAGGAATACAAACTTTTTCCATAAAAAATTGATTTAACGGAGAGAGCATAATAGAATCTTCTCATTGAAAGACCAAAATGGGAATCGAATACTTCAACATAAAGATATGGAAAAAATACTAGTAGATAATTTCAAAGATATTCTCATAGAACCTCAGCAGAATAGATAGGAAAAAATTGATAGAATAACTAGAAAAATTCCTTCTATTGTCAGTAGATATTAGAACATTGCTTTAGTGCGATAAATCACTATAGAAGAGGTGGAAGAAGTGGTTAAGAACATGCCTAAAAATAAGGCTCCAGGCCCGGATGGATTAACAGCAGAATTTTTTAAAGCGACCTGGAATTTCATGGGTCAATATATTTGGGAATTGGTAGAGGAATCAAAGAGGTTCAGAAATGTATGTTCAACTCTTAATGCTACATTCATAATGCTTATCCCAAAATAGGACATTACATATACTCCAGTAGGCTTTAGAACAATAGCTTTATGTAATGTAATCTACAAGATATTGTCGACGATCATGGTTAATAGACTTAAAACACTCCTACCAAGTCTAATATCTCCGGAATAGACAGGTTTCGTGAAGGGGAGACAAATTCTGGACAGAATTTCCATTGCTCAAGAAGCAAATGACTCTTTAAGGACACTCAAAGTGAAAGGTATGTTAATTAAACTGGACCTCTCTAAAGCATATGATTGCGTAAGTTTACCTTACGTGATAGTAGTTCTCAAATCTTTTGTTTTTGACAATAGATGGAAACAATGGTTGAATTTGTTCATTTCATCCCCTAATTTCTCAATTCTTCTGAATGGCATCCCTTCTGAGCCTTTTAACATGTCCAAAGGCCTACCTCAAGAGGATCCCCTGTCGCCGTTTTTGTTTATCTTAGCAGCTGAGGGATTTGGTAGAATAATTAAGGCTCAGTTATCAGGAGGTCAATTAAAAGGAATGAACTTATGGGGACCATATATAATCCTTACACATCAATAGTTTGTTGATGACATCCTTCTGTTTTTTCAGGCTTTAGTCAGAGAGGCAAAATCCATCTTAAACATTCTGAAAATATTCATGGAAGCAACAGGTACTCTAGTTAACAATGATATTTCAAATGTCTATTTTTTCAATATCAATGAAGCGACCAAGAGATTCCTAGCTCAAATGCTAGGCTTCAATGCTAGAATCTTCCCCATGAAATACTTAGGTTTTCCATTAAATACAACCTCCCTAAGGGTTTCACGATGGAAGGACTTTCTTAATCGGCTGCAGAAAAGATTACAAAATTGGGAATTTCGAGCCTTGAATTCTCCTAGTCGAGTAATATTGTTAAAATCAATTCTTAAATCTATACTAGTGTATGAATTATCTAGGATGGTGGCTCCAAAGACAATATGTATTAATATGGTGAATATTTTTAAGAAATTTCGCTCGCAAGGGGCCCAAGACGCTCTAAAATGGGCGCTTCTCTCATGGGAAAAACTCACAAAGTTGAAAACCGTAGGAGGACTGGCCCTTCGAGACCCCTACATGCAAAATCAAGTTATGGGAGCAAAATTATGGTGGAGATGGATAAAAGGAGGACAGGATCTCTCGAAATTTATTTGGGAGCGAAAATATCACATGCCGAGGACATTACTAGGGAAAGTAAAAGCAGATACTAACCCCAAAGGGTCTAACATCTGGAACTTAGCAACTATCAAAAAAGATCTAATTTGGCAACATAGTTTCTGGGAAGTAAGGGAAGGAAGGATGGCTCTATTTTGGGAGGATTCATGGCAACAAAGAGAAAAACTATTTAGCCATCTTGATTTAGAGGAAATTTTCCTCTTCACAAAAACACCAAATAGGCAAACTATAAAAAAAATTGGTGCTAGAGAGAGGAAAACCAATGGAGGAAATGGAAAGGTCAAAGACATTGAACATAAGCCCCAGAGACACTATAGTGGAAAAATCTGGAAAAGGAACTAAAAACCAGAGAAAAATTTGTTGCAATAGGGAAAGATATACTCAGATGGGGCTATCAGAGAAAAGTTATGCTTACCATACAGGAGGGATATTACATCAAATCTCATAATAGAAATAATATAGTAGTCCCTATACGGAGAAAAAATCGGTCACTTAAATATCGACCAAAAGTGGAACACTTGCTTTTACTCCAAAGTAATTGAATGATACTAGCCTGGGATTAGTTATGGTGGAGAGGAATGCATGGCCCTTCACTTTTTCATATGTCTAACAGATAAGAAGAAACAATAGAACATCTTCTAAATACCTGTGTAATGGTAGAGAATTTCTAGAAAATTAATGAAATGATCTTTCAGCAAAAAGACAGAGATAATACAAGCGTTAATGAGACTATTATCAAATGGAGAAAAGGGGGATAAAATTGTGAAGTCCTCAATAGAGAATGGAGATTTTCAATGGGATTTATACTATGGGGTATCAGGAAAGAAATGAATCATCACATCTTCCATGCAGAAGTTCAAGATAAAAACTAAATATGGCAGGGAATCATTGAAAAGATCAAGGAAACTATATTGGTAGATAAATGGGTTGATGAAGGTTGGAAGACTACATGTATAGAAGGCCAAATACTAGAAAAATTAAATTTAAAACCTAAAATGCTAGAAAATATTGTTTGTAAATTTAAACCCCCTCGACAAAACTCATTAGATAAATGGGTACCACCACAATGTGGATTTATCAAAATTAATTTTGATGGGGCATCAAAAGGTAACCCAGGCCAACCAAGAGTAGGAGGAATATTAAAAAATTCTCAAGGAATAACTTGGAGGGTATATGCAATGGATATAGGCTATGTAACTAACAATGAGGCTGAGCTAACAATAGTGCAACAAGGGCTCATAATAGAGAAACGAGAAAATTATCATCGACTCATTGTAGAAGAAGATTCGACAATGTTCATAGGGGTGATAAGTAAATTTCAACAAGGGACACACTGAGAAAAAATAATCAAAAGTTGGAGAAAAACATGCCTTATACAAGATATAGGAGCACTAATACAAAAAATCCAATATCTCATACCATTGGATGTTCGCAAAACAAGAAATGAGACTATAGTTTTTTTAGCAAATTGGGGATGTCAAAATGAGGAACGACAGTTGGATGCGAATCAAAGAGACAATATCTGGGATATTGAATTACATCCCCTTTAGATCATTATAGAGTAGGATAAATCTAGAAGTCAAGACCCCCAATCGGGGTGCCGAACACCAAATGTGACGAGGCAAGTGGAGGGAAATGAATATGCATCAACATGATACCACAGCATGGGAGTACCTGGCGACAATTAAGAGAATGCAGGGAGATTAATACACAACATACAGGTCCATTATGATAGAAATGGTATGCCAACTAGGAATTTCAGGCCAAAATTGGAAACAAAAATGAAAAAGTTTAAGGAAATGAGCTCAGGGAGGAAAACAATTCATGTGTTTTGGCAGGAGCAGCAAAGGAGTTCCCGAAGAGTTTCCTGCAGCGCATACCTTCCCTGGAGGTTTTATAGGTATTGCTGAAGATCACTCCTCCCCGTCAACATTTCCAGCTTAGGTACAATGGCCTTCTGATAATATATACAAGTTCTAGAAAAATGGTTAAAATACAATCTGTAAGGCATCAGCCTAATCCAAGAGAAAAAGGAATGCAGCAACTCACCAAAAATATGGATAAGCCAGTTAAGAGAGGTAGGAAGATAGAGAAAGAGATAATGGAGAATCTCTTCAAAGCATACTCTACTGGTAACCCACCACAAATTAGAATTTCAATCCAGGGATGGGAGAGAGAAACAAACAGTTATGGAGAGGACATAGAGGGACAGGAGGAAAGCATGGAATTTGTAAATGATCTGGGAAATAATAGAGGTCATATTTCTCTATTTCATCAAAGTATCCATACATACTGGACTCTAAAATGTGTTTTGGCAAAAGCACTACAAATATTACAACCAATAGAGGGCAGACCTAAACTGATTTCAATCCTCTGAGAGATCAAAACTAAGTTACAAGATATCAAGGTGCCATAGTAGCATGCAACAGCCCGAATTCACAGAATTTAAAGGCAGATTCAACAGATGAGGCAAGTAGGTAAAAGTGCGAAGATGGGTAACACTTTCGTGAGAATCGGGGGTATAAAAAATTTTCCCTCAATTGTTAGGCCGAACATTTGTCAAATTTCGGTTGAACTATTCAGGAGTTCGGTTGAACTTTCAAAATTAGTTTGACTAAACTTGTTCTACCATTTACATTGACAACTTACTGACGACAATGGAAAATAGATTTTTGGCCGGAGATTCGATAACTGGGAAACAAAGTTCAGTTGAACTATTAGTTTGGCCGGACTTCTAAAATAGTTCGGCCGAACTATTATTTTATAAATATATCGTCCGCAAAAAGTTGTAGGTTCCTTATTCACATATTTCTCGCATAATGAGGTGTTGTTTGTTGATTTCTGTTGATTTGGTGTCTCGCATGATTCTCGTTCACGTCTGTCTCGTGTGACGAAGTCTTGTTCGTTGATTTATATTGATTTGGTGTCTCGTGTGACGAGGTTTTCTTCGTTGATTTCTTTTGATTTCATGTTTTTTTTGTTGGCGCCTCGACGCTGAGGTAAATTTTGTTAATTTTTTATTTTCTGTAATTATTTTTTGTTGGTTTTTTTTAATTTCATTTTAATCTGATTTTTTTTGTTCACGGGAATTTGGTTGTCTTCCACGACGTCTTCAGAATCTTCAGGGATAGCCCGGGTTCGTCTACTAATTTTTGCTACAACTTTTTAGGTATGTTCCTTTTCAGCTTATTGCTTCTGATAAGAATGGAATGTTCATATCTCATATTAAAAGTAGTTAAATTAAATTAGCTCAGTACTGAACTTCTGAGTCCAAATTTAACTTAGTTGCTTTCTCATTACCAATATAACATGCATGGAGTAGCTAAAACCTTCAAGTTGTGGAAGAGACTATTATGACATCATATTAAATTAAATCATTGATCTCAGAGCTATCGGAAGGTTAAAATGATGTGATAGGTTTATTGAGCTGTCTTTTTAGTAAATTATCTTGATTTACCTCACTTAGAAGGTGGTGTTTCAAAAGTTATTGTCTTGCAATGAAAGTAAGTTGTAAGTGATTCAGTATCTCTTATGTCCATCGAATCTAGTCATCCCATAGTTATATAGTGAGACACATGGTGATGTATTTGCAGGTGAAGTGTGGTAGGCCTGAATTAATAGAATATTCAACTGTGTTAAACTCTCTATTTTCTATCTCAGAATGCCTACATGGTTCAATTTCTCTAATTCGGGCAATATTATTACTTCTTGAGAACATTGTGGCTACAAAAATTATAGATTTTGAGTTCGAGGTAAAGAATATTTAATAGGCATCCCTGTTGTCATTCTCGCGATAGGCAGTTTCACTTGTTATTTATTTATTTTTTTGTTTATAATTGTGATATAATAGCTTAAGATTTATCTCATAATTAATGGATGCAGGGATTAGGGCACTATCCAAATCACTCTCTTAAAATTGAAAAACAGACTTCAATCAACCAGGCTGCAAATTTTTTAAATGCTTTGAAATCACTGTCTTAAAATTTAAAAACAGACTCCAATAAAAAACATAATCCAATCAACTAGGTGTGAAAATTTGTTAAATTCTTTGAAACAACTGTCTTAAAATTGAAAAACAGAATCCAATTAACTAGGTCTAAAAATTTGTTAAATCCTTTGAAAGTAGTCTCCAACGAAATTTTTTTGAAGATGACTTGGGAATACTTTTCATGATTGTAGGTCCCCGCAACCAGAGCTCCCCTTTTTGGTTGGGGGGCATAGCTTTTCCAATAGTTTTGTCCACCACTTTAGCTTCGACATGAGCTGTAAGAAAGCCTGCTATTCCATAATGTCTGCTTACTTCATAGGTTACTATCGAGGACCCTGCCCCGTTAGACTCTATCAATCCATTAACCTGCATAACAATGAGTACCTTTAATCAAACATAGTATGGGTTTCTTAGTGGTTTCCAACCCTTATAATGATGTGAGGTGTTTTTTCAAACATGGGAGTAACTTCTGTTTGCATATGATGCTCACGGGCCATGGTTTCTTTTGTGGGTTATCGACAGTTTAGTTCTACCTCCTAAGATAAACTTAAAAAAAAAAATTCCCTTTATTCCTTAAAGTCAATTTAGATCGATACTAAGGATTACTCTTTATATGTATTTCTACCATATAAATTCTAATGAAATTTATCACATATTTGTTAAAGTAGAATATGAAATAAGCCCTTTTTACACTTGGCTTGGCTCTTAGGTACATAGATGGGTGGGTTTGGGAATGTGGTTCACATGAAAAGTAATGGGGATGGATTTAGTGGAAACCTTTTATAATATTAGGACTCAAACAATGAGAGAGAGAAAACCTTTTATATTCAATGTAAAACACATGCATTAACATATAATTTTGATATTTTCCCTTCTTTCCAACTTAGTCCATCCTTCTATAAAAATCCCTTTTAATGAAGGAAATATATCCATAGTGATCCATCGATATTTTTTCACCAACAACTATTCCATTTTGGACTTATATATCTCAAAACGATGCTCTTTGAATTTATGCATCTATATCTTTAAACTACTTGAAACTATTTTATTTCACCATAGGAATCATTTTGATATGTCTCCCATTTTAATGGGGTGTATCAAATTTTGAGTAAAAAAACATTAGCCATAAAAGTTTCCCATTGAAACCAAAAGTTCAATTTGATACAAAATATAGGTTTTAACCTTATATAGGTAATTCTTTCAAATAGATTCTTAATTTAAAATGAAAAACATTCAATGTAAAACACATGCATTAACATATAATTGTGATACTTTCCCTTCTTCCAAACTTAGTGGACATATTTTTAGAAAAAACCCTTTTAATGAAGCAGATATATACATAGTGATCCACTGATAATACTTCACAAAAAACTATTCCATTTTGGAATTTTATATCCGAAAAATATGCTCATTGAATTTACGCATCTATAGTTTTAAACTACTTGAAATATTTGATTACACCATAGGAATCATTTCAATATATCTCCCATTTTAATGGGGTGTATCACATTTCCAGAAAAACACATTAGCCATAAAATTTTCCCATTAAAGCAAAAAGTGATTTGATACAAAACATAGGTTTTAACCTTATATAGGTAATTGTTTCAAATAGATTATTAATTTAAAATGATGTAAAACACATGCATTCTTGTATACCCTTAAGTCTATGTAAAGTAGTTTGAGTGATTCCACGAGTGTTCTAGACCCTTCATAGCGTATAAATGGGATAGGTATTGTTAACTTCTACAAGTTATGTAGGAAGAGTCTTTAAAGGGTAGGTAGCCTCTGGATATCATCTTTTATGAAATGTGACATATCTATTAAATGCCCCTATAGTCAATCTCTGGAATAGATCTAAATAGAAGTTTTTAATTTTGATACACATGCATTAACATATAATTGTCATATTTTCACTTCTTTCCAACTTAGTCCATCCTTCTAGAAAAATCTGTTTTAATGAATCAAATATATCCATAGTGATCCACTGTCATTTGTTAAAAAAAAACTATTCCATTTTTGACTTATATATCTAAAAACTATGATCTTTGAATTTATGCATCTATATCTTTAAACTACTTGAAACTATTTTATTTCACCATGGGAATCATTTCAATATGTCTCCCATTTTAATGGGGTGTATCACATTTCGAGAAAAAACACATTAGCCATAAAAGTTTCCCATTGAAACCAAAATTTCAATTTGATACAAAACATAGGTGTTAACCTTATATAGGTAATTGTTTCAAATAGATTCCTTATCTAAAATGAAAAATATTCAATGTAAAACACATGCATTAACATATAATTGTGATACTTTCCCTTCTTCCAAGCTTAGTGGACATACTTTTAGAAAAATCCCTTTTAATGAAGCAGATATATCCATAGTGATCCACTGATATTTTTTCACAAACAAATATTCCATATTTGACTTTTCTATCTCAAAACTATGCTCATTGAATTTATGCATCGATATTTTTAAACTACTTGAGACTATTTTATTACACCATAGGAATCATTTTAATATATATCCCATTTTAATAGGGTGTATCACATTTCTAGAAAAACACATTCGCCATAAAATTTTCCCATTGAAACCAAAAGTGATTTGATACAAAACATAGGTTTTAACCTTATATAGGTAATTGTTTCAAATAGATTTTTAATTTAAAATGAAAAATATTCAATGTATAATGCATGCATTCTTATACAGCCATATGTTTACGTAAAGTAGTTTGAGTGATTCCATGGGTCCTCTACACCCTTCACAGGGTATAATTGGGATAGGTAGTGTTAACTTCTATAAGTTCTATATGCCGAGTCTGTAAAGGGCCAGGTAGCCTCTGTATCTCATCTTTTATGAAAGGTGACATATCCAATAAATGCCCCTACAGTCAATCTCTGGAATAGATCTAAATAGAAGTTTTTTATTTTCATATGCATGGTCTAAAACAATGAGAGAGAGAGAAAAAAACCTTTTATATTCAATGTAAAAAACATACATTAACATATAATTGTGATATTTTCCCTTCTTTCCAACTTTTTCTATCCTTCTACAAAAATCCCTTTTAATGAAGGATATATATCCATAGTGATCCACTGATATTTGTTCACAAACAACTATTCCATTTTGGACTTTTATATCTCAAAACTATGCTCATTGAATTTATGCATCTATGCTTTTAAATTACTTCAAACTATTTTATTACACCATAGGAATCATTCCCATATATCTCGCATTTTAGTGGGGTGTATCAAAATTTAAGAAAAACACAAATTAGCCATAAAAGTTTCCTATTGAAACCAAAAGTGATTTGATACAAAACATAGGTTTTAACCTTATATAGTTTAATTGTTTCAAATAGATTTTTAATAAAATGAAAAATATTCAATGTAAAAAACATAGTATTTAGAAACAAATTGTAATTTGATACAAAACATAGGTTTTAACCAGGTATATATTTAATTGTTTTGAAAATATATTCTTAACAAAATGAAAAATATTCAATGTAAAACACATGCACATTAACATATAATTGTGATGTTTTCCCTTCTTTCCAAGTTAGTCCAACCTTCTAGAAATATCCCTTTTAATGAAGCAAATATATCCATAGTGATCCACTGATATTTTTTCACGAACAAATATTCCATTTTGGACTTATATACCTCAAAACTATGGTCATTGAATTTATGCACCTGTATCTTTAAACTACTTGAAACTATTTTATTTCACCATAGGAATCATTTCAATATGTCTCCAATTTTAATGGGGTGTATCACATTTTGAGAAAAGACACATTAGCCATAAAAGTTTCTCATTGAAACCAACAGTTCAATTTGATACAAAACATAGGTTTCAAACTTATATAGGTAATTGTTTCAAATAGATTCTTAATTTAAATTGAAAATTTTTCAATGTAAAACACATGCATTAACATATATAATTATGATACTTTCCCTTCTTCCAAACTTAGTTGACATCCTTTTAGAAAATTCTCTTTTAATGAAGCAAATATATCCATAATGATGCACTAATATTTGTTCGTAGACAACTATTCTATTTTTGGACTTTTATATCTCAAAACTATGCTCATTGAATTTATGCATCTATATTTTTAAACTACTTCAAACTATATTATTAAACTGTAGGATTCATTTCTATATATTTCCCATTTTAATGGGGTGTATCACATTTCAATAAAAACAAATTAGCCATAAAATTTTCCCATTGAAACAAAAAGAAATTTCATACAAAACATAGCTTTTAACCATATATAGTTAATATTTCAAATAGATTTTTAGTGAAATGAAAAATATTCAATGTAAAACACATGCACATTAACATATAATTGTGATACTTTCCCTTCTTTCAAACTTAGTGGACGTCATTATAGAAAAATCCTTTCTAATGACACATATATATATCCATAGTGGCATTGATATTTGTTCACAAGAAAATCTTCCATTTTGGACTTTTATATCTCAAAACTATGCTCATTGAATTTATGCATCTATTTTAGTACACCATCGGAATCATTTCAATATGTCTCGCATTTTAATGGGTTGTATCACATTTCAAGAAAAACAAATCAGCCATAAAAGTTTCCAATTTAAACCAAATTAATTTGATACAAAACATAGGTTTTAACCTTAATATATAGTTAATGTTTAAAATATATATTTAATGAAATGAAAAATATTCAATGTAAAACACATGCACATTAACATATAATTGTGATACTTTCCCTTCTTTCCAGCTTAGTGGACATCATTCTAGAAAAATCCCTTTTAATGTTGCAGATATGATGATGATGGTGGTGGTTAACGTCCATTGAGACCAATCTTTGGTCTATTGGACCTAACGAAAAGAGTTATTCAATTCGATTTAAGATTTTATTCCTATGCTCAAAAATCTTGGAGACAAGCCTCCCAAGCTCACTATAATTTTGACATCTTAAAAGGCTAGGAAGGTCTATATTGCAACAAATATTATGAAATTGAGCTCTAATGTGGTTGTACACGGGGCACTCTAAGATGAAGTAGTTTTCATCCTTGATGTTCATATTCTCACAAAGATGACAGATTCTTTCCATCCGTGGTGTTTTAGGAGCTGTCCAACGACCTGTTTCACTATGGAGCTCATGAGAGTTCTTTCTAATCTTGGCTATATTAATTTTCTTCTTTTAGCTAGTTAAAATAGAGAGATAATTTTGATCTCCTAAGGTGGGGTTGATGACCTCCTTATAATACCTTAATTTTCTTTTAGCTGCTAGATCTTTCTTACACCACATTTTTTCTTTGAACTTAGAAGCAACAATTTTTTTAATGTTATTGATGTTTTGCAGCGCAACATTATCGTCGATCTCGCAATGGTTTAACCAGGCCCTAGTGTATTTATACCAACCTCGTTTAAGCCTTAGGTGGTTTTGGCTGGAATTTGAAGCTAGCTTAGGAAGTCTATGGTCTCCTATGCTATTGAGCTTGTGCTTGTACAACAGAAGCCTAGTCATAGCTATGCTCTCGATAGGGGAAATAACAACTTATATAAGGAGATATATATCCATAGTGGCATTGATATTTGTTCACAAACAACTCTTCCATTTTGCACTTTTATATCTCAAAACTATGCTCATTGAATTTATGCATCTATATTTTATTACACCATAGGAATCATTTTGATATATCTCCCATTTTAATGGGGTGTATCACAATTCGAGAAAAACACATTAGCCATAAAAGTTTCCCATTCAAACCAAAAGTGATTTGATACAAAACATATAATTTTTAACCTTATATAGGTAATTGTTTCAAATAGATTATTAATTTAAAATGAAATATATTCAATGTAAAACAAATGCATTCTTATACACCCTTGTGTCTATGTAAAGTAGTGTGAGTGATTCCACGTGTCCTCTACACCCTTCATAGGGTATAATTGGGACAGGTGGTGTTAACTTCTACAAGTTCTATAGTCAGAGTCTCTAAAGGGCCATGTAGCCTCTGGATCTCATCTTTTATGAAATATGACATATCTAGTAAATGCCCCTATAGTCAATCTCTGGAATAGATATAAATAGAAGTTCTTCATTTATCTCATGATCTTGTGTCAATTCTCCCATGCATTTGCAATACATGTCAATCTAATATATATTTTTATTGATTTTTTTTTTTCTTCAAGGATAAGAAAACCATTAAATATGGTTGAAAAATGGAAATTATGCATAGAATTTTCTTGCTATCCCGATCTAGGGAAAGCAGTGGTTACATATGTGATTTCCGATATTGCGACAAGAAAATTCGTCCAAAGGAAAATGAATATACCGGGAAGAACAAGAAACAATGAGGCATATTATATTGGATTGATAGAAGGCTTGAGAACAACTATGGAGTATGAATCAAATGGAATTGTATTTTTCACCAATTCTGAACTTGTGTGCAACCAGATGAATGGCATGTACCAAGTTAAGAATGAGAGGCTAAAAGAACTACATGGAATAGAAAACAACATTGTTAGCGAATTTCAATTTCTTAGTATAAGACATTGTTCAAATGTGAATAAGATCTCTGTTGATCTAGTGCTTGGGTAAATTCCAATTCAGGATTCATCTATCAAAGATGAACTAATAGATGAATTAGAATTATACGAGGTAATTCCAATGCAAGATTCATCTCTCAAAGAAGAATTAGTTTTGAGACGCTCTTCCTCAAAAATTAAAGATTCATCTCTCAAATATGAATTAGTTTTGACACACTCTTCTTCAAAAATTCAAGATTCATCTCTCAAAGATGAACTAGTTTTGATACTCTCTCCTTCAAAATTTATTGATGGACATTGTAATATATCTTGGATATGTGTGTATTTTGTACTTATAAATGTATATTTTTTAATGACCATGTGATTTTTTCATTTATATACCAAGTGTGTTCCCACCACACCATGTAAAGTGCAACTTGGTGAACTTCACATTTGCAACAAGTGGTGAAATTCACATTTTTATAAAATTAAAATGTGTGGACTTCAAATTTTTTTTGTTTAAATGGAGAATGGAGTTTCATTTCTTTTTTAAAGACAATGTGTTTTTTTCAATTTTATACCAAGTGTGCTCCCACCATGTAAAGTGCAATTTGGTGAACTTATTATTTTTATAATTTTCTTTTGCTTAAATTGAGTTTCACACATCAATTAGTGTTTTGAAAGTTTTTTTTTACATAATTTGTGTACAGTAGATTACATTAATTTTCTGAAGTTTATTTTGAATTTATTTTAAATTCTAGTCATTTAAAAAAATAATTGTAAATGTCCACCGTAGATATATATATCATGGAGGATGAACAAATAATATCAACAGAATCCCATATCTCTATGAGCGGGGGGGGGGGATTGGGGATCGAGGGATGTTCATGGTATTTAAATATAATCTTAAATCTCCATACATGTGTGTACATATGGAATTGAATTTATATAAACTTTGTGAGTTAAATTAGTTGTTAATAAGTTTCTTTTTTTATTTTTTAGGAGATAAGAGGAGAAGGGTCTCTACTCCATCCATGGCGCATGCCCATGGTTCACCTAGTCATGGTATGGTTCATGCAATTTAATCAATGAATATGTACGTGTATTTATATGCATGAATGTATTTTTCAATTGATAACTCATCAATTTACCTAAGGAAGCATTGAAACATTAACGAAACACATTTAGAGGTCTACGCTAGAGACGTGTTCTAGCGTCTTTAAACCTAGTAGTTGTCATTCGCCTCTTGGCTTTAGATAGCGCTAGTACGGACTTGTGCTCCCCGTACCATTGAGTATATAAATTGAGAGTCAAAAACTCATCAATATTTATGTTATCTAGAGTCAAAATCTTATGTTCAATTCACTAATGATTCATTGGTAGTGCATTATTATAGTCTTGCAGGTCAAGAATTCACCCAATTTTGCTTCTTCTTGAGGCCATATATGAAGCGATTTGCACCAGTTTAGATAGCGCTAGTACGGACTTCTGCTCCCCGTACCGTCGAGTATATAAAGGGAGACCCCACTAGTACAAGTTCGAATCAATAGTACACAATACGTTTACATATTCAATAAATAAATAAATTAATAAATATATGTATAATTTCAATAATACGTGCATGTGTTCAACATATATATATATATGTTGAACACATGCACGTATTATTGAAATTATACATATATTTATTATATATATCTACATACCTTGTGATTTAATTTCTTCAGTTGAATTTTCAATCGTTGGTTCAATATCTCTTTCAAAATTTTGTATCTCATCATCAATGTTTTGAGGAATATCTCTATCTGTTTACATTCCAAAATATTTTTCAAATTAGTTGATCAAATAAAAATTAAGCTTCAAATTTTACACTAAGAAAATTTTAAATATATCAAACTCGTAATATTTACATTTACATACCTGCTTCAACTTCTAGTTGAGGTTGATTTTCCCCTTCAATATTTGAGAGTGCTTCTATCTTTCTTTAGTGAGATTGTCTCGTCTCTTCTCTACGTTCCTCAGGGTTTCTTTTTCAATCATATTTTCTCATCCAATTCCTTCGATTTACCATGATAATATAGTATGAAGTTCAAAAAATTTACTTCAAAAATCTAGAACAAAACTCAATTAAAAAAAAACATCACAAAATATTTAATTTTAAAAATATTAATTTTAACAATTTTGCAAAAAATACATATTTCAATCCAAAACACTTAATTCAAAAAATTCGAGAAAAAAATGTTTTACACAAATGAAATGAAGCTCAAAATATTTCCTTCAAATTCCTACAAAAAAATTTCATTTAAAAACTTAGACAAAAACTCATTTTAAAAAATAATTATAAAATATTTACTTCAACCCAAAACACGTAATCTAAAAAAATGTCACTTCAAAAAATGCCTCCAAAAATGTCCATTGAAAATTAATTCCAACTTCCTAAATATTAAACCTAAAAAGAGTCCTTTCGAAATTAAGCTCAAATCCATACCTTAAAAAACAATGAAAATGAAGCTCAAATCCATACTTTAAAAAAAAATGATGTGCAAAAAAAATCTGAAAAATATATCACATACCTCCATGAAAATTAAGTCCAAATCCATACTTCAAAAAAAAATGAAGCCCAAAAAACATCCAAAAAATGTATCACATACCTCGAAGAAATGTCCTTGGAATTTTCCTCCAAGAAAAGTCCTTGAACCCAAAACATTCTTTTGAAAAAATGTTCTTTGAATGTACCTGCAACAAAATTCCTTAAACCCAAAACAATTCTTTACAAAATTAGACTAGGACCTTTGTAAAATCAGACCAAATGTGTGAAAATATGTGAAAATAATGAATGATTTCGCAACAATTTATATTGCCGTGAAATTTTTTTTTGGAGGGGCTTCGTGGTATTTTTTGGCTGATGAAAAGTTAGGTAATAGTTTGGCCAAACTTTTATAAAAAATTCGACCAAACTTTTATGTCGTTAGACTTGACGGGCCGTCGGTGAAAAAAATAATTCGACCGAACTTTTTTTAAGAGTTTGGCTGAACTAACGCGTCAGCAATTATGCAGAGCCAAGCTATGAATATGCATCTGCAACTTTGGACTAATTAAACTCCATGAAAAATTCTGAATTAAATATCAGAACCAAGACAAGCATTTTCATAATTGAATCTACTTTTGAGGAAATATAACTTTTATGTAATTTCATAAATATTTACTAATTTTAATTACTTTTGTAATAAAATGGGTGCAATCAATTTCTAAAGGTCATTATGATTTAATGAAATCACAATTCTGTATCTTCCAAAGACATTGTAAAAAAAATTGGAAAAAATATGGTGCATTACATTGGTTCGTCATCTCTAATGGGTAGTTTTTAGATTTTTAGTTTATAACTTATGTTAAGAAATTTCTTGCGTCGCGAAACATATTCAAAATATGCAGTTTTTTCATATTGTACTAGTTCAAAAAATTCTAGTAATTATAATATGAATCTGTTGACTTTGTAAACATTATGAAAGCAAAGTAGACTCTGTCTAGATTTTTGTAACACATTTTTTTTCTAAAAAACACATTTTTTCAAAGAATAAAACATTGCATATTAACATGACTTCTTATGAATCCTTTGATTGTTAAAAAAACACACTCAAAGAAACACTAAGTTGATATATCAAATGTGTATACAAAAATTCCAAAAAATAAGTAATAGAAAGCTAACAAAATTTCTCACAACTTTTATTTTTATCGCAAAATGAAATTCTAAACACAAAAAATTGTTTTAGCTTGCCTAAAGTTGAAGAACCGAAAAAAAAATGAAAGGTTTTTTCTCAAATAAGGGCAAAAAGTGTAACCCAACTTCACATTTTCACCCTTAAATCTTCATCTATTTCGAGATCTTCAAAATTTTCAATTATTTTCAGAAAATGACTTGTCTTCTCATCAACTTCAAAAACTTGCCAGTGCTTAACATTGTTAGGAATAAAGGGTTTGTGCCTCAGTTCAATCTCATACCTCAGTTTCAGATTTATAGGTGGCTTGAAATTACTAGTTGCAAGTGCGAATGAATCTTCTATTTTGTTTTCTTCTCTTGGAATGAATTGAAGATTCAAAGCTCGAAAATAATTCTCAATCAAGTCCCATACTTCATTCCTATATGACCTTAACCTTGGATGTTTGGTTTGACAAAGGATTTTAATATATCTTATAATCAACTCAGAATCACCAAAAATGGAAATGCACTGGATTCACATTTTTTTAGCAGTTTGAAGACTTAAAATTAATTCCTCATACTCATCTACATTATTTCTTGATTCAAATTCAAGCTTAAAATAAAAAGGTAAAAGATTACCTTCTAGGGATATTAGTAAAAATTTAGCTCATGTGCCATCTTTTGAATAGGCACCATCAAAATAACACTTCCAAATTTTCTTTGAACCCATTTCATTATGTACAATTGCTGGAGAGAGTTGCTTCTCTGTGTCTTCAACAAATTCTGAATCTTGATGCATCATAAAACATGAGATATCTTCATTTTCTTCACCATAAATAGGGGAGTTTCTTGCATCTTTCTTTGTGGTAGTTTTAACAAATCTTGTTTCTCTATATAACCTTGTTTCTTCCCCATTAAACACAGGAATTATAGCATATGTGAAGTATAGTTTTAAAACTCCTCCAAGCTTCGCTCCCCAAGATCTAGAGAAAAGCATACCAAACCTAGTTGGAATGTATGTGACCACTACATCCATCTGATACTTTTGGTTGGAATTTGGGCCAGGGAAACAACCATGTCATTGATAATCCCAACAAGCTTCACCCTTTTTGAATCAAATGAATATAGGTCTCTATAGGGTTTAGTAATTTCTAAATTCAATTCTTTCATTACAAGTAATGGCATAAGTTTATGTGAAGCACTTGAGCCTAGCATACAATTATGAAGAATGAAATCATGAAGGAGCAGTGATATATAAAATGAGGGAGAAAAAGAATCTACCTCCTTCACATGTGTACCAAAAGTTACTACTGGTTCTTCCTCTTGCAAATTCAGAGTATCACCAATATCACCAGAATGAGAAATATTAATGAATTCTGCAATCGCCTTCTTGTAACCTAGTGTCTTAGCTAGCTCAAGAAGGGGTATTTGGATTTTCACCTTTTCTAGCTCTTTGGACAAAATAAAAGCTTGATTTTGTTTGAAAATATTCTTAGGTTCTTCCTGATTTCTGCTAGAATTAGAAATTTTGTCAGGTATAGTAACAACCTTTTCCAAATTATTAGTATCAATAGTCTTGTTTTGGGAAGTCTTTTCCTATTGTTTTTCAGTTCCACTTACTGGATTCGTAGGTTTTTTCCCCTTATTTCATTGTTTTAATGAGTTCTTTGATTTTGGAGTCACCATTGGAGAAGGAAATTACCCTTTTTGTTGTTTCTCATCATCCCGTGTCCTTGATCTCTTTCTTGATCTTAAATCATATTTCTTATGCAACTCTACTTGCATAAATTCTGTAAATTTTCTACAATAATCATCCATCTCTTCTTGGTCAAAGGACACCTCAGCTTCTACGTATTCTTATTCACATTCTTCCTCTTCTTCATCTTCTTTAATGTACATGGTAGATATATGATATTCAACTTCCCTTTGATCATCTTCAGTAGACTGTGAGGGTGTTGCTTCTAGGTACAGTGGTGCTTGAACTTGATCTTGAACTTTTCTCTCCCTCTGTAATATTTTCAGGGTAAACATTCTAAATTGGTGATTGAAAACTCATCTATTGTGTTGTGCAGGCCTTTTGGAGTTTTTATTCTCTAACTCCATAGTCACTAACTTATTTCACAAATTCTTGATAACCTTTGTCATGTCATCAATCCTCTAATCCCTTTGTGATTCTTCTTTGGCCTTGCCTTTCTCTTGAACTGACTTCTTTTCTTGTGTTGTCCTAGCAACAGTCATGTTTGCTTCAATTTCCAAAGCATCAGCTTGGATTTTCTCAAGTGTAGGAGATCTCCTCTCTGTTAAAGTGAAACTAAAATATGACTCAAAAGCTCGAGAAAAAACTACCCTTGCTCCAATAGGAGGGGGTTTCATTTCTATGGGTAAACTATTATACATTTTGTTGAATCTTTTAATAAAATCAGTCATGTTTTCATTAGACCTTTTCTTGATTTCATTAAACTTCGTCAATGAATAACCATGATCTCTTTTTTCACCCCATATTAGGGTGAATTTTGTTTTTAATTCCTCCTAATTGTTAATTGAGGCATTTGGTAAACCTTTGAACCACTTTCTTGGCTCTCCATTCAGAGATTGTACAAAAAGTCTCATCACTACATCAAGATGTTCTACATTTAGATTCTCATAAAAAGTGCAAAACAATGGCAAGTGTTGTTCTACAGTCATTTCATCTTCACTAGTAAAACGAGGAAGTAACTTGAGGTATTCTTGGGGTGTGGAAGTCATAGGTTGTGGAAGATTTAACATTGCATACCTATTCATTAAGAAAGTAGGGGCTGCCATGTTTATGCCTTGGCTAATCGCTCCTTGAGTAGGTGGGGTTTGTGAACCAGTTGTGAATGTGGATGAATGTGGTAAAACATCTGATATGGGAAGTGGTTGATGAAAAATGGAAGAAGAACCAACAGATGTATTTGGTTGAGCTTGTGTGAAGGTAAATGAAACAAACTCAAAATATTGTTCTTCTAACCTTGGTTGTTGAAAATGAACTAGTGGGGAAAAGGATTCTTGTTCGAAGAAAGTAAGTTTCCTAGAAATATCCTTAGATGAAGGGTTATGAGAATTACTTCTAGGTGCAGGTAGTGTAGGATTAGGTGTGGAAGGAGTCATTGGTTTTTGAACCTTCTTAGAAACTAAATTTTCAGGATCTGACAAAATACAAACTTTCTGTTGTGATTTATCTGACCTCGTATGAGGTCTTTTATACACCATCATTATGGAATAAAAAGAAACCTGATATTTCCTCCTCTCTGAACAACCAGAGGAAATATAAAAAAAACCTAGGGAATGAACTTCGCTTCTTCATCCTCAGAAATGGCGCCAAAAAAATTTGTATATTAAGAAACAATCCCTTGGTTGTGGTAGGTAATAAGTGTGGAAGACATATATCTATATATATATATATATATATATATATATATATATATGTCACAAAAATATTATATCAAATGGTCTTTGCTTAATCACCTTTAGAAAATAATTATTAAAACTTTGAATAATCAGACACAATAAATGCTTCACAATGCCATTATCTATTGAAATTAATTAGAGTGATTAGAAGAACATGAAATAAGGAAGCCCGAAAAGATATGATGATAAAAAAAATCTCACTTTAAACTTCAGAATAATTTTATGAAAGTGGAATAGTTAAAATGAAGGAGCGCCCATTAAGGATATTTAACTCTTAGTCACATATGTAAAAAGAGACCTACAACTACATTAATAAATTTTATTCATAGAAGGGAAAATACAAAATGGAAACTAGAACATATCAATAACAACGGATGCAAGAATATTGATCTTCTTTCATTAATCATCAAAAAATTGAGTACAAAATTTGTAGTGGTCCAAAGGTCCAAAACACATAACCTTTTCCTTTCTTCTGTTTCTCTTTAAATACAATGTAAAGAAGTTTGTAACTACTGAAACTACTCCTAACTGCTCAAACTACTTGAAACTTCTTAGATTACCTATTACATATCATCCAAATTCCTTATTAAACTTGAATTCTCATAATAGAGATAAAATAAAACTTAAACCCTAATCTATTTGCTGAATATGAATTGGTCCTGTTGCTGTTGCATTCTCCTAATTGGCTAACTTGTCTTTATTTGAAGTTGAGGGATCATTAGGTAAAACAGTCATCCAGGGTATGAATTTGACTTATGAGAGTTAATCAGCTTTTGGTACTCTGACCTAAAGGCAGTGATCATGTTGAATGTTGGTCACTCTATAAAAAAGGTTTTCACAAACCATAATAGCTGAAAATGTCTCTGAAGAAAGTTAATAACTATTGCTTTTTGAAGAAAGTTAATAAAAATGTCTTCTTATGAGTGTTATCCACCTTTCTTTTTTCCAATACCAATAGTGGTTCATAAGAATCCCATGATAAAAGACTACGTTTAAGTTCCTAGCATGATGGAAATCCTTCCCTAGCTCATTTGTCATACAGATTGTCAAACTTGTTCACTGCTTCCTTAATCTCTGTCAACTTCTTCTTGATGGTCTTCCTACAAGTATTTTTAACAATCAATTTGTTAATCTTCGCAGCATATAGAATCCTATATTTAATATCATTTTCCTCTAACTCTTGATCCATCTTAGAATCAATGAATAAATTTCTTTGCCCATATGGCTCTGTTAATAGTCTTTCGCTTGTATACCATAAAGTGCTCTTCAAAATCTCTGACATTTCTTTTCTCTTCTAATACGATAGTAAGAGATCCCCAAGTTTCTTTCATCTCTGCAATGATTAAATTCCAGATAATTTCCTTAGCCTATATCAAAGTCATATTTCCCTTCATTTTCTCCTTTAAGCTCTTGATATCAGCATCATCTATTTAACATTCTATCTTGTATTTATTAATTTCCCCATCCTTGGCTTGCATTATTTTTGTTACTGTCTCCATATCACTTTGTGCCTTTTTGAGATCTTTCTCTGCCATTTTCAGTTCAATTTTCAATTTATATATCTGTGCCACTGGATCATCACTATCAAATGGAAAAATGATAGTGCAACAATGAGAATCTATATGATTTTGTAATGTCAAAACAATTTCCTTCAACTTAGCAATTTCTTCTTCTTTCTACAAGAGCTACTGAAGAAGGCTTTCTTTTTCACTTTCCACTTCTGCCACCTCTGCATCATAGAATGCTCCGCTATAGAAATCTATCATTCTTCACTTTGTAACAATTTCTGCACAACAGACCCATCATTTGGATCTACTCCAATCTTTACAATGATCTTCTTAAGTTCATCATTTTGTTTTGTTAAAGCCCTGGATTTTGATTTCTCCAATTTTAGTTACTTGATCACCTTCCCTAGCATGTTATCAGCCTTAAGAGCCATTTATTAGTTTTGGTCAAGTCCTTCACTATCAGTTGACTTTCTTGCATATGGAAATTTACTTTATCAAGCAAAGGAATCTTTCTCACATCAAAAGTTAAATTTATAGTATTGAAATTATTTTATGACCCTATAGTGATATGAGAGCGGTGAGAAAGAGCAATATTAAACTAATATTTTTCAATAGCAATGGTAGTCAGAAATCTTTTTTGGTCTGGATTTATTTGATACTCATCCTGTGCCTCCATGCTAGCCTTCATCCTTTGATTTCTTTCAGCAATCTGAGAAAATACTTGTTTAATAAAAGGTACTTTCTCTTCAGCATCTCCATGTCTTCTTGGTGAGGCTGGAACATTTTTCTCATGTCCTAGTTAAAGTGAGAAATGAGGTTGAGCACTTGTTATGTCTTCATTGAATTTCATTCTCTTTTCGGCTCTCTTTTCTTCACCTTCTGAATCAACAACTACCTTTTTACTCCTCTTGCTTGATTTTCCAGTTATAATAGGAGTCTGTATATTAGAGCCAACATAACCTGCAAAACCCTTATTTCTAGCTTCTCTATGTCAGGTCTACTTTCATGAAAAAATGCTGAGTAACCATTTTCAATTCTCCTATTTGAAATTACTTTATGGGGGTCATAAGCCCACTTATCTCCTAACTGTAAGTGAACTCCATCTAACATCATATTAACGTCATCATCTACTTGTCTCATGTTTACTATAAATAGACCCACAAACATAGGTGATTTAAACATATGCCCCTTTTTCATAGGTACAAAATGTATTTGGTCAACATTAAAAAATATTCCTAATGAAGTCTAAGGAAAATAATCTCATAGGCACAAATTTAGGAATCCTATATGGTTCTACCCCAGCCCCATATAGTCTAATCTATGAGTATTCTTCACAAACACATCAATCTTTGAATTTACAATTTTTCCCCAACTGCAAAAATTCTTCAGCCTTTGGCAAGAAAAAAGGGGGAGAAACCCCATTCATAATATTATATGTAGTAGACATGAAATGATTTGCAAAATCAAATAGACCCTCCTCATTTTTTTCCTCTCTTACCACACCAGTCCAAAACACTACTTATTGCCTCTTTTTATTTACATCCATGATGTTTAACCCCAAATGCAAGAATTCTTCCACCTTTTGATATAGAGAGAGGTAAATTATAAAATAAGGGAACTTGAATGAAATAGTGAGTGATAAACTCATGAGTTGAGTATTGACAACTTCTTTCCAATATGAAGGAATATCCAACACTACTCCTAGCTTCATCATCAATAAAAATAGTCCCAGAACTGATTTGTCAACTATGTTGTCATCCTCCTTTCCCAATATATTTAGAATACACCTCAACACCAGCCTAACTACTACATAAAAGACTTCTATGGAGATATATTTACTGTCAGGTGCAAACCGCTTCATATATGGCCTCAGGAAGAAGCAAAATTGGGTGAATTCTTGACCTGCAAGACTATAATAATGCACTGCCAATGACTCATTAGTGAATTGAACATAGTATTTTGACTCTAGATAACATAAATATTGATGAACTAACTGGGTTTATATGTGCAAAAAATTCTCTCCTACACAATTCATTACAAAAGACTTTCCAGGATACACAACAGACACCAGCCAGTGCACAAAATTAACAAAAAATATGTATTCTAGGGATAAATGCAGACAATACAACTTATTTGGCCATGGCAGAGAAAATTCGACATGATTTGTCATTCAGACAGACCTCTTGATAAAATTGGAGGTGTTCTAAAGAGAAAATAATGTCTCGGATATCCCTCTCAATGTCCATGAGTGGAATATAGTTGGATGAACCTGAAAGGGATGAAATTTTAGCCATGATATTTCTGAGTGTGGAGAACAACGATAGGGTGGATAACAACAATGGAAGACACCAGTGCAATTAGGTTGGCAAGAAAAGAGGAATAAAATTACCCTTACGAAAACAAGAACCAGTTTAAATAGGTGGCGCAGGTTTATAAATTAAATTCTAAGTAGACGCGCTAAATACCATAAAATAGTACCATTACGTGGCTGAAAGATATCACCAACCAATAGCTTAGGTCACTACGGGGGGCCTATGGGGTATAGGGCACTCATTGGGGCTCTGCTCGAGCAGTGAATCCTGACCGTAGATCCTGATCGGCCCATTAGTCAACTAGGTCAACTGCGGAGGCACCCTCCCTGTTAACCCATGTGTCGAATGTGCCTACGGATTCCTGACTTTCTCTTCTAACATGAATATCTTTGGATCCCACTCACGTACTTGCTTGATCATTAACTGAGGCATTAGGACCCACCTTCTCGAATCATTTCAAATATTGAACTTCTAATTTATACAAAACATTACAAATTTTAGTTAACGTATCAGAAACTCTACTTTAACATATATTTTTTATGTTTCTCCATTTTTTTGTATTTTTGAAAAATTAAGATAAAGGATATTGCAAATGAGCCACAACACATTTTGTAACTAATTCTTCATAACTTTGAGATAGAGGTCTATGGAAAACTGAGGAGTACCATTTACGCACACTTGTAAAGCAGTTATTAACCAATCACATAGTTATAATTTCCATTCAAAATTGATCAAAATGAAAGTGAAGAAATGATAATTCTCTGAGTCGGGATTAGAAGCTGTGTGGAATATTATCCAATTTAAGAGAAATCATAATACAGTGGGGTAATATGAACTTAAATTGACCTCAGAAATGATTATCATAAGAATGATATAAATTTCACAATAACCTTATACTCAAACCCTGAAAATCCAAACCAGAAGTTCTATAACATCTCCGCTCAAATAAGATGAGAAATTTTAATACCGAAATCCAAATAACTGAAGACAGGAACCGAAGTAGAAAGTAGGAAACAATAGAATTACAACTATGGTTATTTCTTCTCTTCTAAAATGACAAAATAAGGTTAAAATGTATGAAAACATAGAGAATTTTAAATAAATACGTCAAGCATTATTGTATAATAATGATTTTCTCAACAAGCAAGAAAATGGAAAGAAAAATGAAAAGAGAAGAAGCTGCTAGAATGTACATGGGACTCAAGGAGAAAAATTAGTAAACCTCATCCAACACCATACCTCAAAAAATTTTGATACTCAGGTAAACAATCATAATTTATCTAACGTGGGGAGCAGGGTCAGTAAATGGTCCAAGAACCCACTTCAACATTCGTTCACCTACAACAAAATTGCAAAGTCATTAACGTTGTAAGAGTGATAATATGAGAAACCAAACTTGCAAATTAGATTGGGGTTTTAGAGTTTCAATAAACGTAATCCCTTACCTGTAGAATGTGGGAAATTGATGGACAAAAATCCATATAGACTTAAATTAAAATTGTGTTAAATAATAAAAATAATAGCATTAGTATCCGAGCAAGGTTAAATGGAAATAAAATCGAAAAACATAACGGATTTACAGTCAACATCAATTTCGAAAGGGTGTTCGAAACATAAACACAGAAAAGTGTTGACTTGGTTGGATGTAGAGCCTCTTGGATAAAGGATAACGACTTTTACATCGTGACCATCGAGTCTTAATCTCCTACATGTAAAAATTCTACAACGAAAAGGTAAAACCAGGCTGGGTGGAGCAAGCCAAGTGCAGAGCTGAACCAAAAATTATAACAATGAAAACCTAAAGAACCGAGTTAGGGTTGCATAAGCGTAAATCCTTCCAAAGGATGAGAACTATTTTACAACGTCCACGGGGAGGGAATCAGAGTAACGAAGGTCAAGAAGCCATATGAACGCACTAAAAATAGACGTACTAGAAAAGTTGTAAAAACCTGAGGTTTGGATTTCAGGTACCAGTACAATTACAAAAATTAAATTTCAAACCAAATCTTTGTATACGACCCTTATATTATTATTGTATGATAGATACATTATGAAATGGCGAAGTGAGATGTGACGAACCCTCAAATTAAAACATAATAATATTATATAAATTGAGTCTGACCAGATTAATAAAAGGTTAATAGCATTAAAGTGGCACGATGACATTCGGATGAAATACTTAAACCTTATTATAACATGCGTAAACAAAGAGTTGACATTCAAGTTCATTATATGAGATACAAAGCACATAGTAATGGATTGATATACTATATGGTTATATGGCAGTGTAGCACTTTAATATTGAATGGTAATTTAAAAAAAAAGGGTATAAATTTGAATGAATTATTATGAAGTGGTTTAATTATTTTACAAGTCCTAAATTTATAGACGTCTAGGGTGTATTCTATTACCATAAGGAAGGGGATTCCTTAGAACATATTAACAATAACTCTAGAAATTATGAAACCAAAGCATGTATAAATAAAAACATGAGGGTAGATAGCATGTGTTAGATAAATAGAACAAAGGTAATAGAGGGATAGTTATATGACAACAATTAGTCATAAATAAGGTCTTGAACATCGAAATGATAAAGTACCAAATGTATAACTAGATAAATATTCTAAGCATGATGAGAGTATCAAAAGAATTTTGTTGAAAAGTGTTGAAATATTTATTAAGGAATAATAACAACATCTGTCAACTAATGATGAAGATAGAAATTATTATATATAAGCATATGGTCATTATATAATTAGAAAAACAGAAAAGAAATTGTGGTAAGTGGAGTTGTTATAGGGGTTATTATATATAGGTTTGTGATAACTTGGATGTTGCAGAAATATTTGAAAACAAGGTAATGTACAATGAGTTCTGCTCTCGGGGTTTCCTTTACCCTTGAACTGACTGCTATTTCTCTTTACCAAATGTAAATTATTCAAGGATGACCTATTGTTTGTTCAAAAATTTTTGGATTTTAGGTGCAGTATATGGTTTCATCATATGGTATGCTTCAATTAATTCTAGTTATTGTTAATTTTATTGCAATAGAATTAGGAATTCATCCAATTATGTTCATTTATGGAAGGCTTTAGGAATTTTCTTATGCTAGAGATTCTTCCCATTATGATTAGGCTATGCTCTAAAAAAATTTGATATCAAATATCTAGGGCATCATTTGGGGCTTTCCAACCAACAATATTTTAAGGATTTTCAATTGAACGATGTTAGAGCTTCTTCATCTGTTCATTTAGTAGGGCATATGCTAGGGTTTCAAGATAAAGGCTACAACCATTAGGTATTTTCTTCAACACATTGGCATAAGGACAAATAACTTGGCAATAAAGGGAATCTTAGACTTATTCCTTAATGTATTTTCATATTCATAATGTAAGGGCATCCTTAGCACCTAGGTTTTACTTCATTAATGGCATCCTTAGAAACTAGGGTTTGCATGGCATTCATTCATTATAGGAATATTTTCCATCTCTAGTAATTCCATATTGACATCAATGGAAATTTTGACCAATAGCCATAACCCTAGTCATCAAGTTAGCTAACATATAGAAACGACACGTCAAGATATAATATAATCATCAACAACATATGATATGATCATCAAGTTTAACTAGCATAAAGCAACAACAAGTTACTAACATGCATGACTATCTGACCACCATACATATGACCACATTGATTCAATAATATATATCATACATGTAGCCAAAATAACAATAAATTGACAAACATGTATATAAGTAACCCTAATTCTTATAACAACCATTAACTACACACCTGCATGCCAAACATACAACATGGATGGAGTTTTTCTCTTATCCTGAAGTCAATGGATTCAACTTCACTTTAATAATCTACATATATTGTTCTATCTTATCCAACATATTAGCATCGTATCCTGTCAACAACATCATGATGACGTAAAATGCATACAATGACCTCATTGACGATAACCTTAACCATGAAAATGAATCCATAACAACATATTGACACTGACATGCATTACAAATGCATATAAAATGGACATCCACTCATGATGACCACATCCAATCGCCATCAAATTTCACATGGAGATACCATTTCAACTATTACCAATTCCATACATATGTGATAAACACATAGAACATAAGTATGAGGAGCACATATGCAATTGACATGAATATAAAATCAACACACCACCCAACGAGAGTGAAACCATGCTCAGATAAAACATGTAATGTCCACCTCCCCTCACACCTACCTAATTAACAAGCCAATTGGAGTAAGAAAGAGATTAGGGGTTTTTAAGAAAGACTAAACCTCCATAGTGACTTTAAGGAAGGGGAATCGAAGTGGAAAAAAATAAAACAAACCTATACCACATGCTAGAGGACACTAAAATGTTATCCCAATTATCGACCTGACTTGTCCCTGGTCTCACTAAAATTTTATGAATAAAAACCCCAAGAATCTACCACAAGTCTACATGAATGTGTCTAAGACGCTTTGGATGCATCCACAAGACTGCATTCATGTGTCTAGGAACTAAATTTCCTATACCTATGCGTGTGTCCACGGGATCTAAGGAACTTTCCAAGCCCATAATTCTAGCAAATTTCCAGAACTTGTTGTAAATTATAGAATCCATTAAACACATGATGATACGACTAATAAACCAAAACTAACTCTAAGATTAGGATTGTCAATCCCCATCCGAGACTAAAATTCTATCAAACATTGGGTGTGAATGAAATCTATAGTTGTATAATATAAGACAGAGCATTAATGATTGAAACCACTTAAGAAACATTTCAATAAGGATCACCAATCTCTTCCTTGAACAAATATGACTTCAATTAGGTATTTAGTCCTTTATATTTACATTTAAAAGTAAATACTTGTAATAAACGTGACATGAACCACCCATTTAAACATGATTATAACCAACATAAAACCATGTAAATAACAATGAGATAACAACCATTAGATCCGCACGTTAATAAGTAAAAAATAACTAGAACTTAGCTTCCATTAAACATATGGAATAACTAACCAGGTTCAAGACTTCCACGTACCACTTGACCATAGACATGTCTGAGCAAATGTCTCTTGATATAGACACCCTTGTGCCATATTCCAAGAATGAATGTTATATCTAATGGAAAAAAAAATCCAAAATCAACCAAGGGAACCCAAAGGCTAAACTACACCCACCCCCACCATACAGTGATCTCACCAAAGCTGATCCCTTTATCACAACCGAATCGATCCTGGAACTCTGTATTGAATCCACCACTATCCTTGAGGAGGTTTTCATCTCCCTATCTCTCAATATTTACTGAAATCCAATCACATATCACTAGGCCCTAAACTGAGACACCACCCTAGGGCTTTACCATGTATCCTGCCAAAATCGGTCAAGTGATTCCTAGGCCTTTAGGAATTTTCCTTCAGACCACCTCCACCATAGATTTTGAAATTCATGGGGAAATTTCAAAGCTCAAAATCAAGATAAAAATCCCAACACGCCATGGCATCCAGAAAAAGGAAATACAAGTTTGAAAACCACTATGAAAACTCGATAAAACCATGCCACCAATAGTAAGAGAACCAAATACCAACATGCATAATCTATGCATCTCCAAACCCGATAAGAGATCAAACATGAAATATGTTACATGCAAGTATTTCTACTAAAGCTACTAGATCAGGCTCTCTCTTGTTTGATCCTTGCCTTATTTTTCTTTCCTTGTCCTTCCTTCGCATGATTTCCTCTTTCTTGGCTCAATTTTGATTTTCGCCAAGAAAATTGTAAGTATCCAAGAGCATGTAAGTAACCTGTTCGATTGCTTCACCTGTTCCCCATTCTAGAATGGAAATGGGAGGTGATTACTACAAATTTTATATTTGTCTTACATAAAAGTAAGAATGAGAATTAATCCATCATGGTAGTGGTGGATAATTTGATTAAAGTGGCCTATTTCGTTCATGTTCAATCAACTTAAAAAAACGTGAAAATTGTGGATACATTTATGAAGGAAGTTTTTAAGTTACATGGATTCCCAAAGGTTATGATCACAGAAAAAGATGTGAAATTAACGTCAACATTTTGAAAAACCATTTTTACTTTGTTAGGAACTCAGGTTCATTTTATCATTGCCTATCACCCAAAAAACTACGGGTAGAGAGAAATATTAAATCAAGTGTTTGAAGATATGTTAAGAATTATTGTCGTGCAACATCAAAGTAAATGGGAAGAGTATCTTCACTTGGTGGAATTCACATCAAATAAAAGTTCTCACGAGTCGTTAAAAATGAGCCCCTTTGAATTCTTGTATGGAAGAAGGTGTAAAATGCCCATTAATTGGAATAGTCTTGAGGAAAAACTAATGTATGGACCTGATGTGTTGGCAGAGATGGAGACAACTGTGAAAAAGGTTCGAAAAAGCCCAAAAGATTCCCAAGATAGGAAAAAAAATTATGCTAAGAAAAAGAGAAGTTACATGGAATTTTAGGTGGGATTTTATGTTTATGTTAGATAAAAACCAAATAAAATTGCCCTATAATGGAAATGATTTGCAAAACTCATTCCCGGGTATTATGGACCCTTCCAAATTCTAGAAATAATTGGCCAAGTTTCTTATCAACTTGCTTTACCTAGTTATATAAAAATACATAATTTGTTTCATGTCTCCTCACTAAAGAAATAAATGTGTGACTCTAAAAGCATTATTTATTGGAAGGAGATACATGTAAAAGAGTGGTAAATATGTTTTTTTTCTTCATACAATTATTTACTAGCTCATCATGAACTAATCAAATATGTATGAGAATCGGATGAAGAATTCCTGGAAGAGCCTCTTCTTATTCTCGATCAGATAGAAATAATACCATGGTAGAATCGGATGAAGAATTCGTGGCAGATCCTCTTCTTATTCTCTATCCGATAGAAACAATACTACGGAAGTGAACCATCACTCATGTTAAAGTGAAATGGAAGTACTTTACCCAACATGGTTAACTTGGGAGGATGAGAATTCAATGCTGGCTGGTTCTAAATATAGGAATAAACAACAAGGATGGTGTTTTGTTTAAGAGGGAGAAGATCTAACACTCCCCAATGATGTAAATAATGATTATTTACTTTATTTATTATAGGAAAAACTTGATCATTCATTGTATGTTTGTAAATTAATCTCACAAGCTAAGTATATTATTTTATTTTCATCTCCTTAGTGTTGTTAAAGAGAAGTTACTTAGTCAGAGATATGATGGGAAAGGACTTTAAAAAATATAAAAATATAAAAACAAGAATATCTCAAAATCCATGTAGTTAGACAATTAACTCTCTCCTAGAGGGATTAAAATGAAATCTCTAAGCATTATGAAACATAAGGAGTATGCTAGAGAGAAAAAGGAAAGAAAGTGTGTGAAAAGTCATTGTTCAAGTTGCAGTAGTACTGTTAAGGAAGTATTCTTGAGTTGGTTGCATCCAGTGGAAGCTTCATATGAAATTCTGAACTTGACTTAAGGTCTTGAGATTACAAAAGGATTCAGGTTTAAATATCTTTGAAGCTAAAGAGGATTGGGGAAGGGATCTCGAGGTAATCCCGAAACTTTGTGGCTGGGCAGAAATGAAAAGTATTATGGTTGGGTGGAACAAAAAAGTCTTATCATGGACGTAGTCTTCGAAAAGTACCTGATCATATCAGTATTTATTTGTTATTTGTTATGTGTTATTATAAATTATTTTGTTACAGTTTTGTGTAAGGATTTGGGTGCTATCTTATTAGTTCTTTGTTAAATTATCTATGAATAATATGTTACTTTCTGAAATAAGAAATTGTTTTATGTAAGGATTTGGGTGCTATCTTATTGGTTCTTTGTTAGATAACGATCTGTTAATTTATGAAATAAGTAATACAGATATATTCATCCAATTTTGGTTAAACTGTGAACATAGCAATAAAATTATTGTTTACAAAAATGAATTTTATTAATGTTAAACTCATTTACTCAAGGAAATTAAAATTAGAAGAAGTTGCTTGTCATAAATGCTAGAAAAATCTAGGCAATAGACTGTGAAGGATACTGTATCCAGAACTACACCAATATTTGGTTGTGGCAAAGAATTATAACTAAACAAAAATGTAATATTAGTTAACCATGAAGCAACATGATTTTCTGTCACACCTCCCCTTTCACTTTCCTAAAAAAAAAATTTCTTTCAGTATCCTATCAGATTTATTTCCCACAAAAGGGTTATACCATCCCATTGAGGTTTCTAGTTGTTAAATACATCTGTCATTTCCACATACTTATTCTACTCAAATCACTGTATACTAACTTCCATCTCAATTGCAAGTGTAATGAAGTCCCGGAATTGCTCTTTTATTTTAATTTCTACACTCCAATTTATTAATTTCCTTAATTTTAGATCAACCTTTAAGTTCTGGTTGTACGGGTGTTGAATACTTTTGAGAATCCAACCCTCAATCTTAAGTTGGTAGTATAATTGATTTTCACATACCTAGGCCTACATTCACCCCTACCAGATTGTGATAATCTATATTAACATGTTGACTTCTTAGATCTTCAACATGTATATACACCATACCCCTACATATTAATTTTTTTTAATTTATATATATAATAACACACCTATTATCTCTCTTTCTAATATAATGGCGTACTGTGCAATTCGTTATATATATATATATATATATATATATATATATATCCCCTATATAATATTTTTTTTCACGTAACTATGTTAGTGGGTTGTTCTATTCGGCCTTCGCAGCCTTACCATATCGTTCTATCTGAACTCTATGTTGGCGCTTGATGCTTACACCCTTATTCATCGTTCAAAATCAACTCGACGTAATATCACTTCATGTATGGTTTCGATGCCATTCAAGTTGATGTGAGGGTTTCGTACCTTGTATTCATGGCTTGCTTTCACACGTCGACACTTTGGTTTACGCTAGGGTTTGTTATCCATTCCCAGTTTGCGTGGCTCTGGTTCTATGCTACGGGACAAATCTACCATCGGGATAGGGAGTACCCCTCCCTTTATTGCTCACATCAATTCAGGTTGATTGGTACGCTGCATTAAAATGGATCATTAAAACTTATCTTCTTTTTTGGACCTCTTGTGAAGTTTAGAGACTTACTATCTTCCAATGCTCGAAGTTTTGGGCATCTTCCGCCACGCGTATGGTGGTGATTGTCTGGGACTAGGGTTCACAGGCGTATAACAATTTTTTGTTCAACGAACGACTTCATTTTCGCCTGTCGCTCACCTGTCGCATGAATGGTTTTTCACAAAGCAGCTCCAGATTTTATTTGCTTCATTCTGTTCTCCTGCTAACCAAGAGAAATCGTTCATCTGGATCGCTCCTCGCACCTCCTGGAGTTATGTGAGAGCTATGCCGTCACGTTCTTTATCTCAGGTAATGATGGTTTTGTAGCTATCATTTCTTCAGTTCGATTTCCCCATCCTCTTATCTCTGCGTTTTAATTATATCAGTAGATATCTACATTCAGAGTTGGAACTTAACGATTTGGACGGTGTACCTAAAATTTGTGTTTGTCTTAATGTCATGCTCTTTCATGCTTCAGTGAGTTACAGTAAGCGTTGAGGACTTGGGCGTTCACACGTATTGGACTCCATTAACAAGGTTTGGATACGTTGCAAGGTTTTTCCGAGAAGTTATACCCATCTCTTTGCCTTTCGGTGATGTAACCTTCCCATTGTTATTACCTCTGCCTTTCTACATTTCTATTTTTTTTTCTCAAGTTCTAACAGCTGGGTGTAATTGTTTGTTTCAGTGTCTTCGTTGCCCAAGTTTCATGAATTCATTGTCAGGTAAGATGTAATTGGTTTTTTTCGTTTTTGGTAGTTTAACTTCCCGTTCAGGTGGTAGTTATTATTTCTTGTTTATTTTCCCTTATGTACTCTATATTTTACTCGTTGCAGGTACATAACGATTATCGAACTCTCTGCTAATCCTTTGGCTTATAGGCATCTAGCTCGACTATTAATCTATCTTCATTCTTCCACACAGTTTGGTGACTCGTACAATTTCCGCAGAGGAACGAAAGTTCTAGTTTAGCCTTTTTAAATTTCCTAATCTCCTATCAGAGAATTTTGGATATCAGGGTTATAAGCTTGTAATAATTTTTGATTTGAGTAATAACACTTGTTTGACTTCTCCGCCGAGGGAATAGATTTTAATAATTTTCAATTCTGGAACTGACTTCCCTGTCACATAAATTTATATGTGTATATATATATATTTAATTCAGTTCGCTATCTGCTTTTCAGTGTGACTTTCTTGGAAACGTTATGTATAATACATCGTAGTTCTCATCAATTCAACATCTCTATGTCCGAGCTCTACAATTTTTGTTCATAATATTTGTTTATTAGAACTCTTTTTCTAGTATAGTATCGACTGCTAATTTTATTAATGTCATATAGAGTTTCCTATTCCAAGGGAATATAGCTTCTGTTGTAGTTAATTTGAGATATCTGAATGTATTCTATGGTTTTATTCCTCTGGCATAATATTCCCAGTTTCTTTCACCAGTCTATTAAGCAGACCCTACAGTCCAAGTTCGCAGTTTCCTTTTTTTCTGGGTAATTTAAATAACCTGAGTAGTATAATTATATGAAACAGAATGGTACAGTAGTTCTATGCAGGTAACTGAGGAACTAACTTGTTACATATATAATTAGATCTAGTTATTTTTTTCCCTTTTATAATGACTGGATTCCCATTTATTCATGTACCATTCTGCAGAGAGTTATTTGCATGTACTGGTAGTGTCTATATATACATAATACTTTATGGTCTGATGTTTATCTTTCTTCTACCATCGGGGTAGATATAAAAGTTTGGTCGTGATAATTATAAGGGTACTCTGAAAATTCTCTTATATTACCTCTTAGATATTTGTCTCAATCTTAATTTCTTGTAGAAATTTACACAATTACTTCTAGTAATAGTTCAACTGATAAAGATGGGTGATTACATACGGAATGGGTGTTCCTGTTCTTCTTTCATTATGCATAGTTGACATTTTTACTATCACACTTAGGTTAGGTTCAGTCAAATTAATTCTAACTCAACTTACCCCTCACCTAATTCTACTTTTAGCCACTGTACATACATCTCATGCTACCTTTTTTTTTTTCTATGTATACATGTTAGAATTAATTTCTAAACCAGAAGCAGATTAAAGTTAAATCATTAAATTTTCTTTTGGGGAAATATGTATTCTAAGATTTAAACTAGTTATGGTTTAAAGATTTTGATGAATTCTTCTCATACATGTACTTCATACAACTATGCAGAATTTCAGAGGTGAATTCCTTATGATTAATTTTGTTAAATGTAGAATTGATATTCTAATATATAGTCAGCTTTTATATGTAGCCAATTCATACTATATGAAGTAAACACATCAATAAATTTAGAGACATACCACTCATGCAATTGACCAACCTCCCAACCTTAGAGTCCTTCTGTCTCCTAGAACTCACCCCCGAGTTGAGATCATCTCCTAGAACAGATCAACCTCTAATCTGCACAAGAGCAGCTTATTTAAGCAATTATTCCGCAAAGCCTATTTCTAATTCTGTGTCCAGAATCTCAGGATGCTTTTCTTCCTGTTTGCCTAGGCTTCCCATTTTAGGGATTCTTTAAAGCTATTTTATGCTTTTCCTCAGCTTTTCCAGCTTTTTACCTCTTCCCAACTACTTTCCTCCTCATTGGGGAAATTCAGATTTTTCATCAAAAATCTAAATTTAAAAATAATTTCTTTCAAAGATTTTTGAAAGATTGTGGGGAAATATTTGCCTCATCCATCCTCATGAATTTAGCAAGTGATCTCATAAATCTCATTTTGTTCAATCTGCACACAATCATTTTATTCCTTTCCTCAATTTAAATATTTAATTACATTCACAAAATACTTGTCCTTTGGGGTCCACTCCCCTTAGGATTAAAGTTCAAATGTCTAGCTTTGAAATTCAAACACATGAATTGGGAGTGTTACATCTAAGATCTCGTCATCGACATTGATTTCATCTGTACATATTCTAATGAATAGTACATAATGAGTTTACATATTCAATAAATAACTAAATTAATAAATATATGTATAATTTCAATAATATGTGCATGTGCTCAACATATATATATATATATATATATATATATATATATATATATATATATATATATATATATATATATATATACCTTGTGATTAAATTTCTTCACTTGAATTTCTTTCAACATTTTCACCATTTTCAATCATTGGTTCAATATCTCTTTCACTTTCTATTTCAAAATTTTGTATCTTATCATCTATGTTTTGAGGAATATCTCTCTCTATTTACATTGCAAAATATTTTTCAAATTAGTTCATCAAATAAAAGTTAAGCTTCACATTATACACTACGAAAATTTTAAATATATCAAATTCATAATATTTACATTTACATACATGCTTCAAATTTTAGTTGAGGTTGATTTTCCCCTTCAATATTTGAGAGTGCTTCTCTCTTTCTTTTGCGAGATTCTCTCGTCTCTTCTCTACGTTCCTCATGGTATCTTTTCTGATCATATTTTCTCGTACAATTTCTTCGATTTCCCATGATAATAGAGTATGAAGTTCAAAAAAATTCCTTTAAAAATTTAGACAAAAACTCAATTAAAAAAAACATCACAAAATATTTAATTTAAAAAAAAAAACTCATTTTAATTTTTTTTCAAAAAATACATACTTCAATCCAAAACACTTTAAAAAATTCAAAGAAAAAAATGTCTTATAAAAATGAAACAAAGTTCAAAATATTTCCTTCCAAGTCCTACAAAAAAAATTTCATTTAAAAAGTTACATTGTATCCCCCCCCCAAAAATACGTATCCCCATACCTCCAAGAAATGACTTTTGAATGTACCTCCAAGAAAATTCTTTAAGCCAAAAAAATTTCCTTATAATCGGATCAATGTACAAAAATAATATGTCTCGAAAAGTCCTTTGAAGTCCTTTGAATGTACTTCCAAGAAAAGTCCTTAAACCCAAAACAATTCTTTGCAAAATCAGATCAAGACAATTGTAAAAAAATAAGACCAAAAGTGCGAAATATGCGAAAATAATAAATGGTTTCACGGAAATTTATATTGCCGTGAAATTTTTTTTTGGAGGGGCTCGACGGTACTTTCTGCCGACGGAAAATTAAGTAAAATTTTGGCCGAACTTTTAATAAATAGTTCAACCGAACTATTTTGTCGTCTGATTTAACATGCCTTCAATGCAAAAAATAGTTCGGCCGAACTTTGTTTAAGAGTTCAGCCAAACTAACGCGTCAGCAGTGACGCAGAGCCAAGCCCTAAATATGTTTCAGCAACTTCAGACTGACTAAACTTCATGAAACATTATGAATTAAGTGTCGGAACCAAGACAAGCATTTTCAGAATTGAATATAATTTCAGGAAATATAAATTTCATGGAATTTCATAGATATTTACTAATTTTAATTAATTTTGTAATAAAACGGATGTAAACAACTTATGAAGGTCATTGTGATTCAGTGAAATCAAAATTTTGTATCTTCCAAAATACATTGTAAAAAAAATTGAAAAAATTATCGTACATTACATTGGTTCATTGTCTCTAATGGGTAGCTTTTAGATTTTTAGTTTATAACTTATATGTTAAGAAATTTCTTGCGTTGCGAAACATATTCGAAATATGCAGTTTTTCATATTGGACCAGTTCAAAAAATTCTAGTAATTATGATATGTATCCATTGGCTTTGTAAATATGACAAAACCGAAGTAGACTCTGTCTTGATTGTTGTAACACATTTTGTTTCTCAAAAACACAAATTTTCAAAGAATACAACATTGCGTATTAACATGACTTCTTATGAATTCGTTGATTGTTAAAAAACACACACTCAAAGAAATGCTAAGTTGACATAACAAATATGTATAAAAAAATTCCAAAAAATAAGTAATATAAAGCTAACAAAATTTCGACAACTTTTATTTTTATCAAAAGATGAAATTCTAAACGAGAAAATTGTTTAAGCAGAAAGTTGAAGAACTAAAAAAATGAAAGTTTTTCTCAAAAAAGGACAAAAGTACTAAGCAACTTACATTTTCACCCTATTCTATAAAGATGTGTCATGAAGTCATAGTCAACATTATGAATAAATTTGTAAATTTGTTTATTTATATTTATATGTTATGAATTATTATAAATATCATTATATTTTTTTATCACTTATATGTCATTGACATAATATATTTTTTTATAGGATTTTGCTAAGAGTATTTTAATTGCATTGGAGAGAATTTATTATACACACGAAAATATTATGAATGTGATCAATAGTTTCCACATAGATTCAACAAAAGAAGAAAGGAGAAAGAAACAAAAAATAATATATCCTGAAACTCCAATACTAGATATAGGGAATCAAGAAAGAATGGCTACAATTCATCAATCTATTTAAGTTATACTTGTTACTTTTGAAGATCTCGAAGCTAAAGCTGAAGAACATGTTTCCATTGGTGGCAATGAGATTAGAACTCCAGTTGAAAAGGAGAAGACTTATAAAAGACAAAAGGAATAATGCCCACATATATCTCTATTCCATTTTATGATGATGAGATTTCTTATTTAGGAGAAAATATGTTAAATGATAGGAAAGACGAATCCACGTTCTGAAATTGTGAGAACAAACTATTTCTCATACGGTGTTGTAGGGGCATTCCTTTGGATCTTTCACCTTTCAAAGAAAGGATGAATCCGGAGGCTACCTAGCCCTTCTACAGACTCTGCCTAAAGAAATAAAATGTAATCACTAAGATCCGATCAATGAAAGTATTTGTTTTAAGTGCAAAGTATTCATTGATCCAGCTTTAATGTGTGAATAGGCAAGTATACATATTCTACAAATGAAGTATAATGGTTTGAAGATGAACTAATAAGTTTTGTTCATTGTTTAAACCTGCTTGGGAAAAGTTTGCTTATAAAAATTTATTGTTTAAAGGAGCAGAATCTGAAAATATGCAGCAAAATTATACAGTATGACAACAAATAATTGTTTAAGCGGTTCACCCCTCTCTTGGGCTACCTCCGCTGGATCAAGCCTCCCAAAATGGGCTTGTCCTCTTTGATTAAATGCTCAAAATGTGAATACAACTGTATAGAAGCCTCAAATGGAAAAAATACACTGCAAATTAAGATTCAGAAGGCTCATATCAGTATAAAATGACTAAAAAATCACCTCCATTGGATGAAGGTAGACCAAAACAACTCTTCTTCCCTTAGGCCCTAGTGGCTCCACGACCAAAAACGCTGGTAAATTCTCTGTTAGAGCGCCCTGATGGCTCTGCAAACACTCCCAAAAGCTCTAGAATGTCGAAGAGACCCAGAATAAAAAAAAATTCGTCCAAAAAGGACTTTCCTAGCCAAAGTTATGGCTAACTGAAGTTGGCCCTTCAGAAGCTCCGCTAACTGTGGAGAACTGGAGTTAACTCCAGTTAAAATAGCAACTTCCCCCAAATCTGTCGGACGCGCTCCAAATTCGGTGGAAACATTAAATATGACGGTTAGAAAAAAATCCGCGTTCACATGCCGGCCGCCACGTTTTATGTGACATCAAACGGTTTTAAAAAAACTGCAATGGTTTATCTGCCGGAATTAACGTTCACATAACACTATTAAAACCCACGTAATATCACATGTTAACTTCCGCTCCAACATTTGAATTAACCCACGTGCCATAACACGTCACCAAACACATGTTTTAAAATGCCGCTCCACTCCATACGTTGAAACCATACGTTGCCATTAATTTAAACTTTGACTTTTAACATATGTGGGTTTAATTTATATATGTGTGGTATTTTAATTTATTTTTAATAAGGTCTTTTTCAAATTAATTAAAACATATATAAATTAATATAATATATGATTAATTAAACCATATACAATATTAATAAATATATAATTTAATTTAATAATTAAACCTTAATAAAAATAAAAGATTTTCCAACACATAAATTAAAAAAAATTCTTTCAAAATTGAAAGTTATTGGGCAAATTCAAACTGCAATATCTCCTCCATACAGCAACGGATTTGAGTGCCGTTTGTGGCGTTGGGATCGTATCACCAAGCTCTTTCCATTCGATCTGTTCTGGAGAAATTATGAGCAATTTCATGTTTTAGCCTTTTTCCATGGCTTGGACTTGAGCTCCTGATCACACCTCCCAAATGAGAAGCTTTTGGACCCCAAAAGCTCACTGAAATGTTGAGCTGAACTGTAGTATAGTAAATGAGAGAATAACAACATCCTCTTCTCTTCAGCCTTCAAAATTTTTCCTGAATTGCCAACTGTTCACATGGCGAATTTGCTGAATGAGCCATGTACTTGTGCCGAATCCCGACCAAGTTTTCTTGCCATACCAATCTGCCATACTGAAACCAGCAATGACACTTGCTGAAATTTGTGCCCTCTTTGCTTGCATGCCTTTCCAACTCATGGAATCTTGCACTGCTTTGCACTGACACTTCGTTCTCTGCACCAAACGACACCAAAAAGCATCTTGTGCAACATACGACATCAACAACCAGTTGACAATGAAATGTGCTATACAAATGACACACAAACTCTGTAACAAGTGTGCACACAACCGACACAAGTCGATAAACAACAAGATACATCTTGACAAACACATGCGTATGTATCATGTACAATGAACTATATACAGTTCGCTAATTACACATACAACCTCTATGTACATGTGCATCTTCAACTCTTCTTTTCAAATACCAACAAGTACATCATCCCAAAAACATGTGGGTGATCAAGAGCTAAACCAAAAGACATTTCTGCAACATAAGTGAGTATCATACTCATCTTTTACACCTCCATGGCGAAATTTTGCAACAACAAAGAAATTCCTTCAACTGAAACTGCTTATACATGCAATCTTGCATCAACTTTTCAACTGAAATACATGCATACCAATCTGAAATTTGCATGTACAAAATGAGTAATGACTTACTGCAATAAGAAGTCCATCTACTTCTCACCAAGCCACTTCCATGGCGACTTTTGCTGCTGCAAATTTTCCTCATGTGAAACTTTCCTTTCCACATCAATAATGGAATCCATGATTCCACCTTCGCCAATATTTTTGTCCTCTTGCTGCATGTGCGTGGGACGACGAGTTGGATGCAAAGTCCAAAAATGAGAGACAACATGTCCCTTCTTTTGGCAAAAAGTGCAAATCATATGCACATTCTTTGAAGGTAGTTTTTTCTTTATCAGCTTCTTGTGTGCCTTCTTCCTCATCCAACATCTTGAAACATGATGGTTAAATTGACCACAAAATGTGCAACAAAACTTCTTTTCATTTGAACAAGAAAAATTATCATTCTTTGTTGAAACATAATCAAATTGATCATGTGAATGATTATACCTCTTTTGCTGCATGGAATGTCCATCTTCTTGCTGCAATGAGGGCTTAAAACAATGGTAAGGAAGATTGCCATCATGACATTGATGTAATTGAGAACTTGGGAGAAATGTTCTCTTCAAATTTGCATCACATTCTTGAATGCATGTGCTCAAAGCTTCGCCATTAAGTTGCTCATAGCCAAGACCAATATTCTTGGGACGCTCCACAACACAAATAGGCTCAACAATGCCTTGTGCATGCTTGCCCAAACCTTTGCCTTCTTGATAGCCCATTTTCAACATTAATTTTGACCCAATACCTCTTGTATGTTTTTCAAAAGAACCTACATACTTTTCAATGGAGGAACTTGAAGACAAGTTGGAACGATTATCCTTTTCCTCAAGAATTTTCTTGGACAAAGCTTCTTGAGCTTGAAGAAGCTGCAACTCCATATCATGCAGTCTTTGAAGAATGGCTTCTTTCTCTTCCTGCATAGCTAGCAATTGTGCATGAAGCTTAACGCTTTCTCTTTGATACTCAATGAGAATCTGCACCATGTCCTTCACCTTAAAAAACTCATTCTTCATGTCATCATTGAAGAATCTCGTGAAGGAGCAAACTTCACTTGTAGAAGAAGAAGACATGTTTGTGGCTGATTCTAAGGCTATTGAGGATGAAATGGAAGGTGGATATAATGGCACTCTATCCTTCCTTGGTTGAGGATTAAACTGTTCTCTAACCAATTGGCCTTCCCCTCTTTGGAATTTCAGCCTAGTAAGCATCAAATTTTGCAGAATCACACATTTTACTTGCACAAATTTCACAAACTCTTAAGCAAAACCTAGAGCTCTGATACCAACCTGATCTGAAATTGTGAGAACAAACTATTTCTCATACAGAGATTGACTGTAGGGGCATTCACCGGATCTTTCACCTTTCAAAGAAAAGATGAATCCAGAGGCTACCTGGCCCTTCTACAGACTCTGCCTAAAGAAATAAAATGTAATCACTGAGATCCGATCAATGAAAGTATTTGTTTTAACTGCAAAGTATTCATTGATCCAACTTTAATGTGTGAATAGGTAGGTATACATATTCTGCAAATGAAGTATAATGGTTTGAAGATGAACTAATAAGTTTTGTTCACTGTTTAATCCTGCTTGGAAAAAGTTTTCTTATAAAAATTTATTGTTTAAAGGAGAAGAATCTGAAAATATGCAACAAAATTATACAGTATGACAGCAAATAATTGTTTAAGAGGTTCACCCCTCTCTTGGGCTACCTCCGCTGGATCAAGCCTCCCAAAATGGGCTTGTCCTCTTTGATTAAATTTCTCAAAATGTGAATACAACTGTATATAAGCCTCAAAGGGAAAAATACACTGCAAAATAAGATTTAGAAGGCTCAAATCAGTATAAACTGACTAAAAAATCACCTCCATTGGATGAAGGTAGACCAAAACAACTCTTCTTCCCTTAGGCCTTGGTGGCTCCACGACCAAAAATGCTGGTAAATTCTCTATTAGAGCACCCCTGATGGATCTACAAACACTCCCAGCAGCTCTAGAATGTCGAAGAGACCCAAAATCAAAAAACAATTCGTCCAAAAAGGACTTTCCTAGCCAAAGTTATGGCTAACTGAAGTTTGCCCTTCAAAAGCTCCACTAATTGTGGAGAACTGGAGTTAACTCCAGTTAAAAATGGCAACAACCCCATATTTAGCGGGCGTGCTCCAAATATGTCGGGCAGTTAACTGAAACATTAAATGTCACATTTATGTGGTCACATGCACCCTCCACGTTTTATGCTAAATCAAACGGTTTTGGAAACTGTGGCAAACAACCCCACCGGATGTTACGCTCACATGTTACGGTTATATTAACTGTTTTAACTCCGCTTGTTTATGGAATCCACTCCACCAATGCAGCATGTTAAAACCTTGGACCATACATTATCCAAAGCCATGTATGGACCCACATTTGAAGCACGTTCCCTTTATTACACGTATACCAAAGCAGCCCACTAACCTTTGAACTTTAACATACGTTAGACTTGTGGGTTTTAATGAGTTTAGATTTTGGTTTTTAATATAAAGTTGGATTTTAATAATATAATTTTAATAAAGTTTAATTAAATTTTGAAATTAATTAAAATATATAATTAATTAATATAATATATGATTAATTAAATCATATAAAATATTAAAACTATATAATTTAATTAATTCATTAAACTTTAATAAAAAAATAAAATTATTCCAACACATAATATTAAAAAACTTTTCTTTCAAAATTGAAAGTTATTGGGCAAATTCAAACTGCAATATCTCCTCCATACGACAACGTATTTGAGTGTCGTTCACAGCATTGGGATCGTATCGCCGAGCTCTTTCCAGTCGATCTATTTTGGAGCAATTCTGAGCACTTTCATTTTTTAGCCTTTTTCCGTGGCTTGGACTTGAGCTCCTGATCACACCTCCCAAATGGGAAGCTTTTGGACCCCAAAAGCTCACTGAAATGCTGATCTGAACTGTAGTACAGCAAATGAGAGAATAACAACATCCTCTTCTCTTCAGCCTTCAAAAATTTTCCTGAATTGCCAACTGTTCACATGGCGAATTTTGCTGAATGAGCCATGTACTTGTGCCGAATCTCGACCAAGTTTTCTCGCCATAAAAATCTGCCATACTGAAACCAGCAATGACAATTGCTGAACTTTGTGCCCTCTTTGCTTGCATGCCTTTCCAGCTCATGGAATCTTGCACTGCTTTACACTGACCCTTTGTTCTCTGCACCAAAAAACACCAAAAGCATCTTGTGCAACATATGACATCAACAACCAGTTGACAATGAAATGTGCTATACAAATGACACACAAACTCTGTAACAAGTGTGCACACAGCCGACACAAGTCGATAAACAACAAGATACATCTTGACAAACACAAGTATCATGTACAATGAACTATATACAGTTCGCTAATTACACATACAACCTTTATGTACATGTGCAACTTCAACTCTTCTTTTCAAATACCAACAAGTACATCATCCCAAAAACATGTGGGTGATCAAGAGCTGAACCAAAAGACATTGCTGCAACATAAGTGAGTATCATACTCATCTTTTACACCTCCATGGCGAAATTTTGCAACAACAAAGAAATTCCTTCAACTAAAACTTCTTATACATGCAATCTTGCATCAACTTTTCAACTGAAATACATGCATACCAATCTGAAATTTGCATGTACAAACTGAGTATGACTTATTGCATTAAGAAGTTAATCCACTTCCTACCAAGCCACCTCCATGGCGTCTTTTGCTGCAACTGCAATTCTTCATGTGAATCTTCCATTTCCACGTCGATAATGGACTCCATAGATCCACTTGCACCAAACTGTTTGTCCCTTAGCTGCATGTGCTTTGGACGATTTGTTGGATGCAAAGTCCAACAATGAGAGACATCATGTCCCTTCCTTTGACAAACTGGGAAAATCTTAAGCACTTTCTGAGAAAGTTCTCTTTGCCTCTTCTACTTCCTGTGTGCTTTCTTTTTCAACCAGCATCTTGAAGCAACATGGTTAACTCCACCACAAAATGTGCAACAAAATTTTCTTCCATTTGAACAAGAAAAATGATCATTCTTTGCAGAAACATAATCAAATTGATCATGTCAATGATTATACCTCTTTTGCTGCAATGAAGGCTTCAAACAATGGTAAGGAAGATTGCCATCATGACGTTGAGAACTTGGGACAAAGGTTCTCTTTAAATTTGCATCACATTCTTGAATGCATGTGCTCAAAGCTTCGCCATTAAGCTGCTCATAGCCAAGACCCATATTCTTGGGACACTCCACAACACAAATCGGCTCAACAATGCCTTGTGCATGCTTTCCCAAACCTTTGCCTTCTTGATAGCGCATTTTCAACATTAATTTTGACCCAATACCTCTTGTATGTTTTTCAAAAGAACCTACATACTTTTCAATGGAGGAACTTGAAGACAAGTTGGAACGATAATCCTTTTCCTCAAGAATTTTCTTGGACAAAGCTTCTTGAGCTTGAAGATGCTGCAACTCCATATCATGCAGTCTTTGAAGAATGGCTTCTTTCTCTTCCTGCATAGCTCGCAATTGTGCATGAAGCTTAACGTTTTCTCTTTGATCCTCAATGAGAATCTGCACCATGTCCTTCACCTTAAAAAACTCATTCTTCATGTCATCATTGAAGAATTTCATGAAGGAGGAAACTTCACTTGTAGAAGAAGATGACATGTTTGTGGCTGATTCTAAGGCTATTGAGGATGAAATGGAAGGTGGATATAATGGCACTCTAGCCCTCCTTGGTTGAGGATTAAACTGTTCTCTAACCAATTGGCCTTCCCCTCTTTGCAATTTCAGCCTAGTAAGCATCAAATTTTGCAGAATAACACAATTTACTTGCACAAATTTCACAAAATCTTAAGCAAAACCTTGAGCTCTGATACCAACCTGATCTGAAATTGTGAGAACAAACTATTTCTCATACAGAGATTGAATGTAGGGGCATTCACCGGATATTTCACCTTTCAAAGAAAGGATGAATCCGGAGGCTACCTGGCCCTTCTACAGACTCTGCCTAAAGAAATAAAATGTAATCACAGAGATCCGATCAATGAAAGTATTTGTTTTAAGTGCAAAGTATTCATTGATCCAGCTTTAATGTGTGGATAGACAAGTATACATATTCTGCAAATGAAGTGTAGTGGTTTGAATATGAACTAATAAGTTTTGTTCTCTGTTTAAACCAGCTTGGGAAAATTTTGCTTATAAAAATTTACTGTTTAAAGGACAAGAATCTGAAAATATGCAGAAAAAGTATACATTATGACAGAAAATAATTGTTTAAGCGGTTCACCCCTCTCTTGGGCTACCTCCGCTGGGTCCAAAAGCCTCTAATTAGGCTTTTTCCTCTTTGATTAAATGCTCAAAATGTGAATACAACTGTATAGAAGCCTCAAAGGGAAAAATACACTGCAAAATAAGATTCAGAAGGCTCAAATCAGTATAAACTGACTAAAAAATCACCTCCATTGGATGAAGGTAGACCAAAACAGCTCTTCTTCCCTTAGGCCCTAGTGGCTCCACGACCAAAAATGCCGGTAAATTCTCTGTTAGAGTGCCCTGATGGCTCTGCAAACACTCCCAACAGCTCCAGAATGTCGAAGAGACCCAGAATCAAAAACAAATTCGTCCAAAAAGGACTTTCCTAGCCAAAGTTATGGCTAACTGAAGTTTGCCCTTCAAAAGCTCCACGAATTGTGGAGAACTGGAGTTAACTCCAGTTAAAAATGGCAACAACCCCATATTTAGTGGGCATGCTCGAAATATGTCGGGCGGTTAACTGAAACATTAAATGTCACATTTATGTGGTCAAATGCACCCTCCATATTTTATGCTAAATCAAACGGTTTTGGAAATCGTGGCAAACAACCCCACCAGATGTTACGCTCACATGTTACGGTTATATTAATTGTTTTAACTCCGCTTGTTTATAGAATCCGCTCCACCAATGTAGCACGTTAAAACCTTGGACCATATGTTATCCAAAGCCACGTATGGACCCACATTTGAAGCACGTGCCCTTTATTACACGTATACCAAAGCAGCCCACTAACCTTTGAAATTTAACATACGTTAGACTTGTGGGTTTTAATGAGTTTAGATTTTGGTTTTTAGTATAAAGTTGGATTTTAATAATATAATTTTAATAAATTTTAATTAAATTTTGAAATTAATTAAAATATATAATTAATTAATATAATATATGATTAATTAAATCATATAAAATATTAAAACTATATAATTTAATTAATTCATTAAAATTTAATAAAAAAATAAAATTATTCCAACACATAATATTAAAAAACTTTTCTTTCAAAATTGAAAGTTATTGGGCAAATTCAAACTACAATATCTCCTCCATACAGCAACAGATTTGAGTGTCGTTCGCGGCGTTGGGATCGTATCACCGAGCTCTTTCCAGTCGATCTATTTTAGAGCAATTCTAAGCAATTTCATTTTTTAGCCTTTTTCCATGGCTTGGACTTGAGCTCCTGATCAAATCCACAGTTGGTCATTCTGAAAAAATCATGGGTGCTAGTGAAGAACATAGTGAAAACTCTAAAGGCGGTAGGGAAATACAAACACCAGCTATTGATTTAGAGGACGGAATTATTAACAAAAAACAAAATTCCATTCAAAATTAAATGATGAAAAACAATTTGGTTGATGGAAGCCATACATTTAAGCTTAATGTCACACACTTTTATAACCCAAATGAAGGAAAATTTAAATATCAAATTAGAAAACCACACCATGTGCATGTGCATAACTTGAAAACATTGATTAGGTACAATCCATATGCACATGTGCTTGACTATCTTTTTGATCAAATTGAAGTTCCCAACAAAGAGGAATTTGATAATCTAGATGTTTTTATTGCAAATATTATGTAACTGGGGGAAACCATTTTGTAGAGGCTAGAACACAATTGATGTAGGAATATCCCAATAACTCGCTTTTTGAAATAGTGAAATGTATCATTTGTGTTGGTGTAAGAGATACAAAGGAAGATTTATTGGCATGGGATCATAATACAAGTAATGAGTATAGGATGCTTATGATTTTCAGTCAAAGGGTCATATTTATTCATAGTGAATTTGAAGAAAAATTTGGTAGAGATAAGGAAAATGTTACCCAAAGCTTTAGAAAGAAATTTTGTATGGAAATAGGTTATCAAATTGAGGAAAAATTCAATGAAAAAGATGTAAAAGTGTTGGATTCAGAGGTATGGATAATATTTTCCAGTTGGAATTTAGAATTGGGGAGATACAATATTTTATTGATGAGATTTTCAACGTGTGGGAGAATATTGGCATAAAAAATCAGAAGGTTAGAAATTATAAACCCTTAATATGTACTAGTACTAATACAAGTCCTCAAATCAAGAATATTCCAGATGATATGACTATCACACCATGGAGAACATTGCAAGGAGTGAAGGATATCTGACTTGTCAAATCAATATTATCTCATGTGAATTTGGGTGATTTATCATTGGACGAAATGTGCCAAGATTTTCAAAAGTAAGTTTGTTGAGTTATTTTTACTTATTTTTGGATCAAAATTTTCTTTTAAATATAGCATATTGTTGTTGGTATTATTTTATATATATATATATATATTAATATATTAACTTTTTTACTTTATTTATTTAGTCATAAGGTTTATATGAGAATACAAGTACAAATGGTTAAAATGTTTAATGAAGAGAGTTGGGATGATGTTGTACGCAACTACCTAAATTCAAGTTCTACAACAACACTAAAATATTTTTATCTTGCATTCAAAAAAGTATGTTTATTTAATAAATTTATTTTATTCATATGTAAACTAACCTTTTTATTATCGCTTATACATATATTTTTTTATGTCATGCAAGTGGAGTAGGGGAGCTCATAGGTGGTCAAAAATGGTGGAAACTAGGGTTTCAATGGCCTTGAACTCTCTAGGGGTTATCTAAGGATTTTTAATAGCCTCGTCTTTTTTCGATGGACATATATGAATCTTCCTTGTCGCAGTCATGGTATTTGTTTTTGCTAGTAAATTGACTATGTAAATATTATGGGTAGTGCATTATTCTCATGGGCATTGTTTTTGGTAAGTCCATGATTTAACCTTTTTTTATATGGATGAGGTGGAGCTCATAGATTACTAGCATGAAATTTCCGTTGTAAGAGGAATATTTGTCACCTCCTTTGTCTACATGGATTTTTCCCCATTATCCTCTAGGTCCCCATTATTCCCCTCTCCTAGTCGCACTCATTTTTCCCTGGTTTTCTGAGTGGCTCATGATTCCCCTCCTAACCCCACTACTCTCCCTATCTCCCCATCTAGGCCAATCCCTCATCATATTTTGGAAATTCATCAGGTCTCTTAGGGTTGGATTCATGGTTTGATATGCCAAATATGGGGTTTGGGTCCATCCACATCTCTTTCTATGGCATATTTTATCTAAAAGAACTTGCATTTTTTAAGCCAAAATTATTGGGTTTCAGAGGGTGTGGGTTTGGATTTGGGTTACAACGGTATTTCATGGAAATTTTTCTCCATCCTGGTCAATATCCTATTGTCAGATATCAACCTAATATATTCTACTTTCCCTTCTGCTATGAATCACTGACAACACTTGTCCTCTTAGCTCCTTTTCAAAAAAAATATGACAACACAATCTCAAGGTTTTCTAGTGAAACCCTGTTTTGGGATCTGAAAAAGAAAAAGTTCAAATTTTGTTAGGTATGACAACAAAAAGTAAACATGTATTCGTATAAAACTTATTACTTTGTATGTAAGCATATTTTATTTATTTGTTATTAATGAAATGGAAATGTATTTCTTTTTCATCTATGTGTTTATGTTTATATATGTATTTTATTGAATTTCTAAACAACTCTAGATCAATGGTATATAAGTGATCGTCTCTTAATTTGTCTTCCTATTCATATTCCCAATGAGGTCAAGGTATAAGGAGTTAGGGATTTAAGCGGTTGAACCATTGCAAGACCAACCTCATTCAACCCAACGACCTACCATAGCAGAAGAAAATAAAGATGAGGGCATAGGAGATCCTTTCAAGCTATTTATTGAAGAAGCCCCCGAGTGACAAAGGAACATGTTGATCTACAAATTTTCCAAGATCCTTTAAAAAATTCACGTAGGCAAGACGCATCTTCATCCAAAAACCACTCTGGAGGTGCCACTCCCTTTAAGGTACATGCCAATTTTGACACTACCGTATTTGAAGGCCAATAATATGCATATGTTATAGATAAATGGCTAAATATTTTTTAAGGATATTTTTCAGTTCATGATTTTTCCAATAGGGAAAATATCACTTTTTCACTCCTCAAAGCCACCCCAAATGTCAAGGATTGGTGGGAAACCTAATGTGAGTATAGGGATGAGAGGGAACCTTCACTGTTTTCGGCCACACCCACTTGGAATTATTTTTGAGACTCCATCGAGGAAGAGTATTACACTAACATAAGCTGTGAATACAAGTACATACAATGGAATACAATGCAATAGCAAAGGGACCAAGATGTACATGATCTATCGAATATTTTCCATACCTTACACACAAAGCCGGGTATATAAGTTTCTAAGAAACATTTGTTGCTCAAGTACCATGGTTGTTTACACAAATACATTCAAGAGGAAATTGAGTTATTGGACATCTCCTCGCTTGGTGCAACATATTTATATGTTGTCAAGATTGAGAAAAAGTTCAAGCATAAGAAGTTAGACTTTATATCTTTGAACCCAAAGTAGATAAAAGGCACCCCAAAGGCACAGAGAAAAGGGAAAATTTAGGCTACATACCCCTAGGAAAACTACTTGAAGCCACAAGAAAGAATAACAAGAAGGCGAAGAAGGAGATGCCAAGTTGTGTATGTTCCATAAAGCTCCCACTCATAACACGAGCGAAGTTCGCGCAAAGAAAGTGCTGCTGGTAGAGTTAAAAGATACAGATATGGATGTATGCTTTGCCTGTGAGTCGAAACCTAACAAGAGAACCAACAAGGGAAAGTAGGTCATTGATGCAAAACCCACTATGACAGTAACCAACACCAAGATCCAAAATGCATAACCTGACGATCCAATAGAGGGGGAGCGCCTCTTCCACTTGCAGATGTCGGTAAAGGGTTCGCCATTGCAATTCATCATTTAGTGTGGTGGCCAGAAGAACTTCATCTCAGTTGAAGTCATCAATAGATTGAAGCTGCAAACAATGACACACCCACAACTCTACACCATTGGGTGGCTCCACCAAGGGAAAGATCTTTATGTCAGCCAATAGTGTCACCTACCTTATAACATGAAGCCCTTTGTAGATGAGGTATTGTGCGAGGTTGCCACTCTAGAATTCTGTGTTGTTTTATTAGGTCATCCATACCTATGGAAGCTTCATGTTATATATGAATCCAAACCTTCTTCTTTTATTATTACTTTGCGTTAGAATTTGTACAAGATACAAGAGGTAGCACCACTTGCCACATTTTCTTTAATCTCTACTAAAAAATTCAGCAAGATCATTTCTCGGACCGAGAAAGTTTTCTTCCTTATGATTCACCCTCACAGTAAGAGGAAGATTGTGGCTACATCCACAACCTCTAGGAAGGGCTCCTCCACATGGCAGTAACAGTTGGATAACATTGTGGAGGATTACAGGGGCATATTCACTTCATCCATAGGCGTATCCCTACACTATCAAGTGAAGCACTCCATTTATCTGACCTTGGGTGCGTCACTATCTATTGGAACGATTTACTGATGCTCTATTCTAGAGAATTAGGAAATGAAGATGCAGATGCAGGAGTTGTTTCAGAAAGGAAACATCAGTCCAAGCTCCTCACCATTTAGGAGCTTGATCATCTTGGTACAGAATAAGGATGGAGCCTAGAGGCTTTGTATTGTCTATAAGGTGCTATATAAGATCGCTCTTCGAAATGGTATCCAATTCCATGGATTGATGACCTTATCGACTAGCTCAAGGGGGAAAAATATTTCATTAATATTGACTTGAAGTTCGAATATCATGAGGCACTAATAAAACCCTACGAGCTATGGAATACTTCCTTCAAATTCAAGGATAACATTTTTGAATGGTTGCTCATGCCTTTCAGGTTGACGAATTCCCCCACAATCTTCATGAGGTTAATGGGCGACATATTGGAGACCTTCAAAAACTCATTCATGGTAGTGTATTGAGATGAAATCTTGATCGTCATCAAGATTTGAGAAGAGTACCTATACCATATTCGACAAGTCCTCGAAACCCCGTAACAACACAAATTGTGGGCCAATTTGTATAAATTCACTTTTTCTATGACCTAGGTTCAATATATGGGGTACATTACTAATGAGCGAGGTGTGCATGTGGAAATAAATAAGATAAAAGTTATTCAATATTGGCCAACCCCAACAACTCTAACAAGGCTTCGTGACTTTCTAGGTCTTGCCAATTTCTATTGCAAGTTTGTGTTGGAATTCTCTCACATCACTTGGCCTTTGAGTCAAGACACCAAGGGCAGAGCGAAATAAAAATTCTTTTGGTATGAATCCCAATAAAAAGTGTTTTCTGAGTTGAAGCATCACCTCTAATCTGCACCATTGCTCACATTACCATACCTACAAAAACCATTTGAAATTGAGATAGACACCTCTGGCTATGTTATTGGTGTAGTTCTTACCCAACAAGGAAATCTGGTGGCATATCATAGTGAGACACTTTTAGATAAAAGTCTGAAATTATCGCACTTATGATAAAGAGATGTATTCCATTGTGAAGGTTTGTGACAATGGAAGCATTAAATTCTGGGGAAAGAAACAATCATCCACACATACCTCCAACCCTTACAATTCATACAAACAAAAGGAAAGTTACAAAACAATAACCATCAGAAATGGTCCAAATATCTATAATAGTTCCATATGAACATTAAGTAAAATAATGAAAACATGAATAATATTGCAAACTACCTTAGCGGACCATGAGTTAGGGCATTGAACACTATTCTCGATGCTTATGGACAAGAGACTTTGGGATGGCTGCATATTTACAAGAGTGATCTAGAATTCAACACCATATACCAGATGCTCCTATAAGGCAAGTAAGTTCCCAAATTTCACCTCGAGGGTGCACTCATATGACACCTGGGACAACTCTGTGTTCCTTCAAGTGAGTATGCCAAGAATATTTTCGAGGTGCATTACATTTGGGTCGCTGGAAATTTTTGGGTAGAAAAAAAAGTGGCAGTGTTGCAGAAGTATTTTTATTGGTGGAACCTTCGACATGATGTTGGGAAGTACATCAAATCTTGCATAGTCTGAACCATTCCCAAACCTAAAATTAAGAAGCAAGGCTTGTATACTCCTCTTCCCACTCCTAGATGACCCTAGGAATCCATCTCCATGGATTATGTGTCAGGCCTTCCTTCCACCAAGCATGGAAATGACTCTGTTTTCATGGTCATCGATTGATTCTATAAGATGGCCATTATTGTGCCCTGCAAGAAGAGTATCACAACAAAATCCATTGCCAAAATATTCTTTGAACGAGTGTGGGTAAAATTTGGGACCCCACAGTCTATTATCTCATATTAGGACAACAGGTTTCTAAATACAGTCTGGTCAAGCCTTTGGTCAATGTTAGATATAAATCTCACTAATTCCAAGTCCTTCAACCCCCAAAATGACGACCAAACAGAGTTCATCAACAAGATGCTCGTGCACATCTTATGCATTTACAACTCAAAGAATATACGCACATGGGATGAAAGCCTCCCCTATTTCCAAAACATCTACAACAGTCCGATCCATAACTCAAATTTCCACAACCCCTTTAAGGTGGGGTTGGGATTATAGCCACTATGTCCCATTGATGTTTCCATACAACTTGTGGCTACTCAAACAGATTCATCTCATGTCCAGTTTGAAGTTTACAGAGCTAGCAACTTCATTGAACGAATTCATCACATCCTCCAATAGATCCTTGACATATTTGATAGAAAAAATTCTGAGCATAAACAACATCATGATTAGCATCAGGTTCCACACAAGTTCGAGGTGGGCAACAAAGTTTGGTTACATTTGCAGAAGGAGCGCCTTGGTGGGGCCCACCGCAAACTTCGCTCGCTCTGTTGTCTTACACCATCACTAAGGCTATAGGAGAAAAATTTTCAAGCTCAATTTTCCACTATTCCTTGGCTTGCACCCAATATTCAATGTGGATCGACTACGGCCATACTTTCCCCCATTTCTAGATA